>JAODVP010089318.1:0-11224 GCA_025400035.1 Tetradonia laticeps
AAGTGTCCACACACTAGAGCACACACACACACAAAGCTACAAAATATGTGGATGTGTGTGTACTTGGGCAATAATATAATTAAAACTATATTTCTAGGAAATTATACGAATTTCTAATATTTTAAATCTACAGTATTATTCCAAATTAGGGAGGTGTTTTACTGCTACGTAATTTATTTTTGCATTTTGCACAGTGAGATAAAAAAAATTTAAAACAGGGATTTACATTGTGCGAACTTCTAACAGATTTTACTTTTTACCGACTCATACGTAATCTCATACATCATCATTATTGTAGACTATTATAAAAGGTACATAACAATTAATTAAACTCTTTGCATAAATCATATGTCCCAACTCTCATTTGTGGACACTCTCAAATGTGGACACTTTAGGTGGGTCCCGTCGGTGTCCACATTTGGGTGGTTTTACTGTATATGTATGAACTTTTTAATGCATAAAATACAAAGAATGAATTAACTTACATAAGCAATGCTCTCTGCAGAAATCCATAGCTTCCCACGAACATAATCCTTTCTTCTCGTTGATAACCTTTAAACATTGCTTACATTTTCTTGTGTACTTGACAAGTTCGTCATTGGATATAGTCAGCTGCTTATCAAAATAACTTGATTTGTTGACAGACTTACAATGTGGTTCTAGTTTGCTCCAACAGATGTCGTTACAAACAAATTCATTGAAGTTGGTTTTTCTCGATCCCTCTAGATTTTCAGTATCATTATTTTCTTTATTATGTTCACTATTATCATTGTGAGCTTTTTCTTTTGCAGCATTTTGTTCACTTTGTTTCTCTTGTGAGTTGTTGTCCTTATTAGTTTCTTCCTTCGCTTCATCTTCTACTTCATTTTCATTTACTTCTGTATGTTTATTTACTGCTTCATTTCCAATTTCAGTTTCATCGGTATTTGCAGCTTTACTACCTTTACTTTCATCATTTGCAGTATCAACATCATTACATAATTTCTCACTTTCCTTGATAGATCCTCTATCATTTTCCTCTTTTTCCTTGTTCTTATCTCTATGCGTTGCTCCTAGAGAATACCTCTCAAAACAATATTTAACAATTTTCAGCTTCTTACATACAAAACAAATCTGGTCTTCTTCCTTTGTACAAATACTCAGATTAATGTCCCCCAATGGCTCAATAATTACATCGGGTTCCGGCTCAGCTTCATGCACGATTTCCTTCTCTTGAGATTTACTCTCATCTCCTTTCTCATGTTCAGATACACAGTCATCCTCACTGCCTGAATCAAAATGACTGTCATTGTGCAATTCAGACTCGACATCATGTTCTTCACCATCACAAACTTTTGCCTCATCTACATCCATGTGTTCCACAGCTTCAACATTATTTGTTGAAGTTGATGCATTTGATTGAGTTTCATTCTCAACATTTGCAGAATTACCAATAGTCACAATTTCTGGGCTTGTATTTCCTATTACTTCATTTGTTTTAACTTCATCTATTTTAACATGGTCAGATTCAGTTGTACTTTCTATGTTATTTTCTACAATGTTACTGTCCTTAACCCGGTTTTCCTCCTCAGTTCCTTTTACATCTCCTTTAACCAATAAAACATAGTTACAAATCAAGTCCGATAATAATATTAATGAACACTACAAAACTTGTGTTGTAACTGTGAAAGTGTTAGAAAAACATATCATTACCGTTAACTTCCCCATTTTCACTTGTATCCATTAATTCCACATGTACTTCACTATTATCCGCCTGTTTAGTAGATTCATCACTTCTTAGACACTTAGTACTTCTCACTTCATTGTCATTATTAAGATTATTATCCGAACAATCCATTAAGGATCCCAATGCATCACTTTGTATGGTTTTATCAGCTTCCACACAACTCTGTTCTATATTGAAATCTAACACTGGCTCTATTAACTGATCCATACCGGTGCAACAATCACCACGATCTGATTCCATTAGTTATCCACTTATTTATCAACGCCAACTTCTTGGCATTTATTTATCATAATGTAAATGGTGGTAAAACATATCAAATGTGAGGTTAAAACACTGCACGACGCCTTGCAAGAATCCGAATACACAGACTATATCGACAATTGCGACCTTTGACCAGCGACTATTAAACTTAAAACAAATCCTCATTCGTATAGTAAACAATTAATTATAATACTAAGTTACTCACTAATGATTTATTGTTTATTTCAGTTTATAACCGCCGATAGCGCGAATCGCGCGAATAAACAAGCGAAACAAGCCATCATGGCTGTCTGCGCTGTCTCATGCGCAGTTCAATTTAAATATGTACATATTCTTCAGAATGACCAACATGGTATAGAAAATCCCTAAAAAGTCTCTTTAGAAGAAGGGAGACTTATGACCTCTAACATGTATTAGACTGAATTGTACAATGTTAAAGGACCCTTAGTTCTTTGGTGTTACGCGTTTGGCAACACTGAGCAAGACTTCTCCGCGCAAGAAGTGGCGGTGGCGCACACGGCGCACACCAAGTCAAACATGGCCGCATGCTAGCTGCTATTTTTCTTTATTGTTTGCCAACGTAATTTAAACGATCGAGTAGTGGTGTTTGTCGCTATCTGCGGGCAGATTGGAGACGACTCTACGCGTCGTGGATGACAAAAGTGCGTCAAGCTGCAGGTATGTCGCAGCCTGAGCTGTATTGTAAGTGCTGCATCTTTACCGGTACCGAGGTGTTCATTCACCAGGTAGTTCATCTCTTCAAAATTCCATTTGACTGATATACCTTTTAAATTACAGTCCAATATAACTCATTTTAGTAGTTTCTGGTTATCATATTTGTGGAGGAGTTATTGAAGATTTATTGTGTAAATTGACAAAAAAACAGCTGAATTTTAGTGCAAGTCTAATGAAAAGCAGCAGAAAGTGTACAATAAATTGGATTAGCATGCTAACTGGTCATTTAATTTTAAAAGAACGTGCGGAAAATTATTTAAGAGGACATAGTAATCGTCTGATTGCCAATTAGCTAGATTGTGGATGATTGCATAAGAAGAAAATTGATTGATTCTTTTGTTTACAGAAAACTCACGGATTTATTAACTATTTAGTGATAAAGAATGATGCGACATCCAGAACATCACCATCATTACCAAAGAAATAGGTGAGGAATAAGAACTTATAACTAAATAAATGTAAACATAAGATTGCTAATATGTACCTAGTAATTATAATGAAATTTCCAGACCACCACCACAAAGGATGTTAGTCTCCGTACCTGGCGGACCGCACCCGGGCGTGCTGGTGTCGGTGCCGTCCGCGCCGCAGATGATAAACACAATCGCGCCTATGCAGCCACCGCCGCCAAACCAGAAGCCCTCTGCTCCGGTGTACTACGAACCGATGCCGATGGGCGTCAGTGAAGCGGCGGACGTGCAGACGCCGCAGCATCTGCACCATCATCCGCCAGCGGCGGCGGCGGTGGCGCCCGTTGAGCAGCAGGCCCTTGCAAATACCACTACTTCGTCGCAAGTGCCCCACTTGGCAAACATGAAAGAGAAGACGCCGATGTGCTTGGTCAATGAGCTGGCAAGGTACAACAAGATCCAGCATCAGTACAAGCTCACCGGCGAGCAAGGTCCAGCGCACAAAAAGGTCTTCACCGTGACGCTCAAACTCGGCAACGAGGAGTACGAGGCCGAGGGCGCGAGCATTAAGAAAGCGCAGCACTCGGCCGCTGCTCTCGCGCTGGAGAAGACTCAGCTGCGCCGCCCACCGCCGAAGACGGCGCGGCATATTAAACCCGGCGGGCCCCGGGCGAACGGCGCTGGTATGGTGACTCCCACGGTGGAGTTGAACGCGCTTGCTATGAAACGTGGTGAGCGGACTGTGTACATTGTGGAGAATGGGAATGGGATACATCATCAACCACAGGTATTAATGATTGCTCTAAATACACTTTTCCAGTAGGGGTTATATCATTACATTTTTTCAAAAAGCCCATATTATTCTCTCGCACATTTAATGATTGAATATCTTATCAATCACATGTACAAACATTTTCCCTGCAATGTTTGCCTAAAAATTTTCCATAAAAGGGCTTAGGTTAAGTTGACTATAAATATTCACTATTTACTAAATTAATTACAGGGTTACGTCGTACCATATTATAACCGGCAAAATGCTATGTATCCTCAAAGTCAGCCACGTTACAACTACGACACAAGAAGACCTCCACACATCCGCGGCCAGTTCCAGTATGATAATCGGTATCATGGCTATCAAAAAACTGGATATCCGCCGTCGAACGGTGAAGTGTGCACAGTCCGTTTAAAAGTAGGCGATAGAGAATACCCTGGTACTGGGGCCACTATCCAAGCAGCTAGACATGATGCAGCTACCCGCGCCATAGAAGAAATCAAGAAACTCAACGACGAAGAAGAGGAAAAAGTCACGCCTTCTCTAAAACTAGATGAAAACGGCGAAGAAACCGACGAAGCCAACGCGTTAAATGATCTCAACTCCGAACTCAAGTCTCCTATTTCCCTAGTGCATGAAATTGCTCTGAAACGACATTTGAACGTTGTGTTCGAGGTGAAGAGCGAGAATGGCCCACCACATATGAAAGTATTTGTCACTCTTTGTAAGATTGCAGACGTGACCGTCGAAGGTGAAGGCCACGGCAAGAAAATCTCGAAGAAACGCGCAGCGGAGAAGATGTTGTTAAAGTTAGCCGCGTTGCCACCTCTCCCACCTACACAGAATAACACACAGTTGAAGCGAAAGCGAATAGCAAACAAGAAAAAGACTAGGAACTTAGTCAAGGTGAACGCAGACAAGTCTAGTGAGACAGTGGAGGAGATAAACCCTATTTCGAGGTTAATCCAGATTCAACAGGCCAATAAAGAGAAGGAGCCTGTTTATACAGTGGTGGATGAACGTGGGGCGGCGCGGAGACGGGAGTTTGTGATTCAAGCTACAGTAAATGGCGTGTCGGCGAATGGTGTGGGTCCGAATAAGAAACTGGCGAAGCGGGCCGCAGCCCAGGCGCTGCTTACTCAGTTAGGGTTTGCTACTACGTCTCCGACGAGCGCGGCAGTTGTAGCGCCGAAGGTTGAGAAAGTGGAAGGTGTTTGTTCGATGAGTATTATTACGAATGCGAGTAATGAGAAGGCGAGGAAGGTGACCTTCCTGGAGAGTGTCGAGAAAGTGGACACGCAGATTGGAGGCAGTGGAGGGCGGCAATTAGTGCCTGGGTTGCTGATCGTTGGTGATCAAACAGCACATGTAAGTATTCTAATGAGACATTTCCAACGTGTCTCGTTAACATAAATTAACACGTTAATAAAGCTAAAGACACTCCACAATAAATTTTATATTGAATAACTTTTTAGACGAAACCAAAGGAATCTGTCGTTCCGACGTCAACATTTTCCAGTGAATCCTCAGCGCCGAAACCTAAAGTGACCCCACAGAAAATTACACCGCCACCAGCAGGTGGCGTGCGGTCAAAAGATAAACTCATGTATCTAGTTCAGTTGATGAATATCCAGGCACAGTTTTCCGATTTCCCCAAGGCCAATCATGAAATGTATTTGACTTTGGTGTCATTGAGTACGAATCCTCCTCAGGTAACTTATTACTAATATGTAATTGTATATTGTGTAACCCCTGAAATATTGAATTACGAAATCTTTGAAGGTTTGCCATGGTGAAGGAGCAACGATCGAAGCGTCACATGAAAAAGCAGCGCTGGAAGCGCTCAACGTCCTCTCCGAGATGGGGCTGGACAACATCGTCCCAAGCAAAGACAGCGCGGAGGCGTAAGTCCTGCGTGACTGCCGCCAGCAAGCCATACGTGATTAGCTGCAGACAAACGGTGATTTAATTTATTTTACATAGGCGTTCCTGATTTATTAAGTAACATTATTTATGTTTGTATTATTCGCGTTTTGAAAACGTATTTATTTATTGCGTAGCTCACTAGTTAAGCCTGAAACGAGAGATGATATTATAGGTTTAAGCGATAAACACATTAGCACGTATTGTGATAATACGCATTAACACGTGTCATAACAATGTCTGTTTCGTTATCTTGAGTAGATCAATACATGTTATTGTGATGGTGACGACACATGGTGGATAAGACGCTTCAATGTAACTGATATTTCCATTACACGTCTTAATACGTGTTTACACAACACGGGTCAAGAATGTATGTTTAGCTTTATGATTCTTCAGTGAAGGACCTCAGGTTGAAACAGTTGAAACACAGTTACTGACAAGGTTAAGCGAACAACACGTTTCGTTTTTAAGTTGTGTAGTTGTTCATTTTCGGCGGCCATTCTTTGTGCGCATGCGTATGATTTCACTCATGTGACGTGAAATCATACATTTGCTTTGACTCGATATTCTTTGATCATGGCTCAAGCTCTCGTTTATAAACAAAGGGTGTTGAGAGTTTGAGTTCTGACTAATAGTTTCTTAAAACATTTCCTCAACAAACAAGAAAACGCACCATGAACATGGTTAACCTGAATTGTAAACATAATTTCAGTGCGTTGTATTCTCGATGTTTACATTTCCGCGTGCGCTCTTCCGGGCAGAGAGCGCACGGCGGGACTACCACTCACAACACAACAGTAGCTCAGAATTGATTAATGTATAGGGTGTTTCAACAGTGACGATAAACGATGACGACCCCGACGACACGGTGTATCTGTTGTAGGGGATGTGTGTATTTAATTGACACTTGTATTCATTACTAGATAAAAGTAACTATGTAGATGTAAAATGCAGGGAACATGCTTACGTTCGAATTCCCTACAACCGATTGAAACGCACGATGCGAACGTCGCGAAAATGAACGACAGACGAAACTCATTTCACGCGCTTTGTGTATTGAGACATCCTGTATATGTATGTGTACGATTTATGGAACCCACTTGTTAATTTTATTATTTATTCTTTGATTAGTCATTACTTACCAATTGGGCATCGGCGTACTGTATGCGTATGCGCCGCTGCGCGATGTTGGTATATGATCCATGTAACCTGACAAAAGATGCGACTTGTGCGCAATTCTGACCTGCTGGATATAATTGATTTCAGTATTCATTGGCGTACATTTGCATTCAGCTCATCTGGTGTATAATTTATGCTTTATTTATTAGCTGTGCATGAAAATTTATACCGTACACACTTTCTGCCACATTGATATACCTATGTCTATTATTTTAAAAGACATTCCCCTGTGAACTCTGCTGCAGGGCGAATTGTAATATAATGTTTGAATGATTTTTTTTTACATTTTCACGCTATTTCGATGTTATTTCATAATGGAAACATTAATAATTGCGTTTACATTATTTGCATTAGCGTTTGTTTACTTGTTTACTATCAATTTTGTTTCATTCTTTACTTGTATTTGCCTCAAATTGAAATTGAAATCAATAAACAATGTCACAAATAAAACTGCCAACTTGGATTCCCATACGAGTAAGGTAACATTTGATGACTAAAATTTCTGATATCAGCAGCGATATTAGATTTTTCACCCAGAATGTTGGTGCTGTCAGCGATGGTACCACGACATCGGTACCATTTTTCCCGTAACACCACTAACAGATATCAAGTGCACTAAATATTCTTGAAGATCAGCTTTAGTAGGAAGTGTTACACTTGATGCAAGCCATTTTTGATTCGAAATAAAGGATGCAATTCCCTCGCGCACCAGTAAAAACTGTTCAAAACTAAGGCCTCGTCCTTCTGGATCAGCTGCGATAATAAGTTTGTGGAGAAAACCAGGCAGCCATTTGAGTTTATATGGAGATTGTTCTTCTAAAGCTGGGAATATTTCAATTAATAACATACGTCTGTGTGCTTTCCGAAATTGAATAAAACTGTGCTATTATTTATAGAATTAGTCGTTTTGTAGTTTACCTTGTGCTAGTTGTTCTTCGTGAAGTTTACCATCAACTTTGTTTTCGTGTTTCTTGAAGACATTGACCACGTTCTTAATAATATTATCCACAACACTCTGAGCGTATTTATGAGTTACCATATTCAACCATATCTGAAGCAGCTTAATACAAACTTCTTGCGTAATGCTAATTCCACGTTGAACAAACATTTCTTGTAGTTCTTGCGCGTCAACTTCGTCGTTCTCACCACTTGTGATTGCAACAGACATTCGTGAGTATTCAATAGTTTTTAAGAGTCGTGAATAAATGCTCGAACAAAGACTTGATGTTGACTCCACTCAAAGAAGGAATGTATCAATTTTATCAACAGTAGAAAGTGAGTTATGGGAATAGGAGTGGAAAATCATCAAGGGATTGGCGTGCTTGGTTATGCTTACTTATTTTAATTACAAGTGATAAATAGCTTTTTTATATTAATAATATAATGTTTATAATTAACGGAGAGTACGTCAAAATATGGGAACATGTAGCATGGGAGTTTTATAATACCTACTGTGCGTGCTCGGCAATCGGATGTTCAGTTGTAGGACTTTTCCAGTAATCGGACGTTTTGACTGATTTCGATTGCGGCGCGTCAGATCTGTTTCGCGCCATTTCGTCCCGATATTATTACGTCCAGTTTTAACGGGACCGTAACTGTGATAAGATTCATAAGATTCTACATTGAATAGCAGAAAAACCAAAAGCCCTACGCTAGAGACTGTGAACTGTGAACTACGACTAAATCAAGAGGAACTAGAGGCATAATTCACCACATACCACAACGGAATCGATAAAGCCAAATGGATTTCTTGGAGGAAATTCTATGGCGACATTGAAGAAGAACCAACAGGAGCAAGATACAAAGAGCACTAAGGACAAGGTACACTGGGTGCATTGGCACACTGGAAACTACATCTGAAACACACAGGCTCGGCAAGGGGTGTCCCTGGAGGTCCTACTTCAGACTTACTTCCCTTGGTCCATGGCCCACCGAATGTAGTGTACAATTGTATAAACCAGCCCAAATAGCATTTGCCCGACTCGTGACTCTTTTCTGCACTAGGTGACGTCAGGAAAATATCAAACATAGGGTTACCTGCTAGTATACGACGCTTCTTAATGTGGATCAAATATTAGAATACTACTATTAACATCAATTCTTTGTTGAAAGTGGGGAATCTCAAACACTTATTAAACACACTTAACTAACACAGCATAATCATAGCAGCAATGTAAGAGAAGAGATTTCGTGATGAATAACGTTTTGAATCAGAAGGTTACCGCATTTTCAAGGGCAGACCTGGCAAAAGGATAAAGCAAAATATGCCTCATTTGGGCACAGGTTTTATTGTGATGGACTCAGCGGTAAACTTTACATCTAATAGTGGTAGAAACGTTGCACTAACAATCGGGAGCGCAAATATAGTGTACAGTCTGATTAATGTCCATGCACCAACAAGCCAATGAAACAAAACAAATACGGAGGAAACAGATTACTTTTGGGAAGAGTTAGAACTATCTGAAATCCCAAGACACCACCTAATAATATTATTTGGTGACTTCAATGCTCAGATAGGGAAAAAATACGACATTGACCTATTGTTGACCACTACTCTTTAACTGTGTCGTGGAAAAGATAATCCGAGAATGGCGTCAAGACCTAAAAGAAAGGAACCTAACTAGCGACATCAAACTAGGGCCCAAGAAGATTAAACTTTACGTCGATTGGTTAGCTTGTGTCGATGATTTCGCTATAGTCTCCGACTCTGTGGAAGTAGCACAAACATAAATAAATAATAGAGCAAGCCGCCAAAGCCGGACTACGGATCTCCTTTGACAAAACTAAGTTTATTGGTCCCTGGCACACACAGAACATGAGCAGGAGAACTCAGACAAACCAATACATTTAAGTATTTAGGAGAAATGATTGAACCGCACCTCTCTGAAAATGAGGCAACAAAGGCACGAATACGGAAATTGGAAACAGTTCTCCAACTGGCGAGGTATGTGTATAACAAGAAGTCGATTTCAGTCAACGTCAAACTTAAACACTATATGACAGTTATTCGACCAGAAGCACTATATGCTGCATATTGCCTGAGATCTAAGAAGAAATCGTACTGGAAAGCTATAGACTTGAAGGAGAGGAAAATGCTAAGGCAAGGGTAAGGTAAGGGGCGAATATAGAATAAAGCCAAATAACCAATTGTATGAAAAAGTAGAAAAGTTGTCCGCGGTAATCAAGAAAAGAAGAATTGCATTTTACTCGCATGTGCAGCGAATGAGAGAATGGCGCGCGACATTACTGACTACTTGATGAAATTAAAGGGAAAACACACCTGGACCCAAGAGACGAGGAAAGGCATGCAGGAATTGGGAATTAGTAGTGAAGTGATGCACAAACGCTAGACCTTAAGAAAGCTACTTGACCAAAAACGATTTAAAGAAGAGCTACAGATAAAGCGGGGTGGAGCATGGACTGAAGAGAGGAAGAAACACTGTAAACAAAGCTTTAATTGTTTTTTATACTTATATTGTTAATTCCAAATTTTCCAGAATTGTTATGATTTTACATTTTTTTATTTACAAGCCTGGCATGGATTCGGAATAAAGAGATACGATTCTTTTCAATATTCGTATGAAAGTTTATGGTTTTCCACCGGGAATGTACAATAAAATCAGGAAATCAAATACCGAAATATCGGTATTTGAAAAATCCACTGATCAAATCTTGAAACGTACCTTTCGTTTTTAAGCCGAAAAAGTTTTTTTTTAACATTATATATCATAAGAAAACGGAAGGATCAGTCCAAATTTGCTGTTATACCAGGTTTGCCGTTAGATCCGACGCCGTTTTAAACGATTCCTGCTGTAGGTGGTGCTGTAGGTCTAAGTTTTGAAGCAAACTATTTGCAATTAAAGCCAAACTATTGTAATTACTGTGTAACTTATCTACATGCTAACGTAGACAATATACAAATGTCAGAAATGTTTGAAATAATGTTAAAATCAGCAATACCTTGTTGAGTGGAATTTTCAAACAGTACGCTCTAATTTTAGAAGTCCTTCACAGAGTTTTACATAAATACCTATGTAAGGTCATTTTAGAATCAACCGTTTGTTCACTGAACTGCGACTCTGACAACTTCTATATATTCTTGTAATAAGTATTACAGGATTGTTTGAACAACGTATCAAATACAAAATCAAACTATAGTCAACAGCAGCAAGAATCTTGGCTATCATGCCTATACCTATCTACAGTCATCAAATG
>JAODVP010089329.1:0-13109 GCA_025400035.1 Tetradonia laticeps
TACACATATGCCGCTGTACTAAACGTGGACCACTGTCATGACGTAGATTGTTAAAGCAAGTGTCGTGGCGAGGCCTTAGGTTCATAGGTGGCAAAATGTCATAGCAATGCAACTTTCTGTTTTTCGTTAATTTTACATGGAAACTACAATTCAAACAATTAAAACAAAATCTTCATAAGACGTTCGTATAGCAATATAAACAGTACAGCGTCTCCTCCCCGTGCGAACGTGTATCCTCCCAGTGTCTTCGTATATTCTCAGTGCTTCTATATTTTCTTGTTTGTGTTCTTATATTTTCTGTGTATTTCGTATATTTTCTGTGTTGGTATATTTTACTGTGTTCTTGCGTTTTTTTAGTTAGTTATAGTATAGTTAGTTTGCGTTAGTATAGTATATTTTTTCAATTGTGTTTTCGTGCATTTGGTGCATCTGCGTGATGAATTCTAAGCAGTGGTGGGCCGCTGTTAAGTATTCAAAACTTTACGGGAATAAGAATTATCAGGAAGTGAGTGTGGAGAAGATGCAGTATGAGTATAGCAGTAAAATGGGCAAACTTAGGCGTAAGGCCTTTCTGCCTGAAAGTCTGGTTGATTTCGATAGGAGTGAATGGTATGTGATTTGGAGTAGCATGGATGTGTATGATGGAGAGGACCATCCGTTTTATGCACGTGTAGGAAGGTTGGCAGGTATGTATGTAATTAAATAGGTTCTACTATTTTAGCCCATAAATTGCATACTTTATTATAGAAACTCAAGCTGGGCTTACTGCCCCTAGTTTGCCTGGAATTACGTGGCCGGCAGTACCCAAGAAAGGAGATGAGCCTGCAACGAACGATTCGAGCGCGGATGTATGCACAGGGGTTCTGGAGCTACCAGAATACCGAGTTAGTGCCAAATATTCCTCACAATTTTGTTATGACAACAATTTGGATGAAAATTGAATCAATTCCTTTACTATTGCATTTCTATTTGTAAAACAGAAAAGCATCAAACGACAGAAACGCAAGGCACAATTAAAAATGCTTTTATTAATATCAGTTCTTCTCAAGAACCTCTTATCATATTCAAATTTTTGTAAACAGGAGAGGAGATGGTTTTATTAAAATCGAATAATGTTGGCGGCGATCAATGTCGCAATGATGAAAAGGTATGCTAACCTAAGCTAACCTACCTTTACGGCATATGAACTCTTATATAATGAGTGTAACAAGTTTGTTCTATTAACGTATATTTTCAGGTGGAATGGTCTCCAAATACAAATGTATTTATTAAAACTACATGTCGAATGTCTATGGCGAGTCTGACGGAGTTCTCAGATTGGATAACGGTCTTTTTAGAGGGGGTGTTTGAGGAAAGGCAGATACCAAACTTGCGGGTCCGGAGCCGAAAAGGTTCCAACAACGAAATAATACCGTCAGACGTCATGGTGGTAACTCGAAGTAAGCCTTTAAGTAAAGTTTTTGTTTGATGTGGATTATCTTGCAATTCATTCTAATGTTGTTAAAATTCGAATCTACTTTCTTTCCTTCAACTGGCGAATTCCGACTCTGGCTCATATCCCTTCGAAAGTACACAGCAGTGGAAATCGAAGGGTACGTGAAGAAACTCGGCGGTATGGTAGGCGACGTCTGCTTGTCGCGGAGGGGACCGCGCGGGGTAGTAGCAAAAATAAAGGAGGCAAGAGATGCTGGCCTCGATACAACGCTGCTACTAGCTGAGGCAAAGACCAAAGCCGCTCTGTCGGCAGCAAAAACGCAGATGGAGTTGGTCGGAGGTCCTATTCTTGCTTAGGGTCCAAACCGTGCCTGCAGACGTTACCGGACGTCTTACCGCCGAAATTTCGTCAACATTAAATTTGTTAGCTGATTTATTGCAATAAATTGATTTGAAGATGCTATATATTTGAAATTTGAATACACATAGTTAGTCCTAAATATTAAATTAATTAAATTTAAAAAAAAATAAAATTATTAAGTTTGTTTCAATGCGTTATGAAAGAGTATACCATGCATAAAAAAGGCGCTCTTGAACGGCAACTAAACGCTATGTAAGACGGTACTACGGTGCAAAAAAACGTTTCCAGAGATGCTCCTAAAGTGTAAATAAACGATTCAAAACGCTTTAAGGGATGCTCCTAAAGTGTATATGAACGATTTCAAAATCGTTTAAAAAGCGATCCACAACACCCACGAAGCGTTCATTATTCCTTAATTAGGCGTACCCAAAACACCTTAAGCGTCACAAATCTGCCTTTCAAACGCCTTTTATAGCGATTGAATTAACTGAATGGTGAACGTTAAGTGCAATAATCCCCTAGTAACGATTGTTTGCATGTGAAATTTTCGCCAGGGTATGGGAGTCCATAAGTTCCTGATATTAAAATACTCAGAAAATATCCCTGAATCTTATATTGACAAAATTTATTTTTCCGGGTATTTCATTCGAGGTATCGGTAAAGTAGCCTCTACTATCTTGAGGATCGAGTTGACACGAGGACAGCTTAAGTACAGCCAGGTGTTGTTCTTGCAGGTACTTACTTGCTCGAATGATCTGACTATGATATTGAAATTTTTGAATAGATTTTTTGTTAGCAGATGGCGTCATGTACCCAAACTCATTTTAGCGTATTTAATCAGGATGAGTTATTCATCATGTTCAATAAGTAAGATTTTTTGGCATAAATCAGTTGTTTAATATGAGTATTTGTTTCAGCTGTGCAATTGCAATTTCCACATTTTCAAGGTTTAGTAGGTCTTTGTTGTTCACATTTTTGTGAATCTTTCATCATCGCAAACGTCTTTTTTCTATCGCATTGAGTTCTGTATTGTTTTCAACCATATCCATATGACTATCATCGACATTGCTAAACTAGGACGTGCCTTCGCGCTGAAGAAGCACATCTTTCTGATGCACCTCGAATTACTGAGTGGTGAACTCGTGTAGAGGTGTGAGCTTAAGTTTATACCCTCGGTGAAAAATATTCTGTATCCAATCTTGCGAACGACAATCACAACCATCAAACTGATGAAGTGAAATTAAATAGAAAATTTGTTTCAACTTCATGTAAAAGCAGTGCATGAGCTTTTGTGCATAAACAACTTACACAAGGTTTGACCCAGGCGCTAACAATCACCGAATCACCGAAGTTCATTCTTATCAAGAATGTTTGTACTATGAAGGGAGAAACGTGCCTCCGGGTGCATTACCGCAGAACGTCCAGGAACTGCATGATTTATTAACAAAGGTTTTATTTTACCGAAGGTAAAAATTTCTTTTTTATTAACCACCCAACGACCCTGAGACACACATCGTCGTCTTCACATGCATAAGAAATATTTGCGTTTTGTGTGTGATAGGGGAGATACGGATGGCACTTTCAAATATTGTGCAACATTTTTCACTTAATTATTCACCATAACTATATAAATCCACAATTTCAATTAACTGTTCGCCCTTCCAAAATAATCGTCGATTAAAAAAAAGCGGTCACCGCATAATTGGGAAAACGTGGAAAAAGCTGCCCATATTTGGGTGCCGTGTTCAGCTTCACCAAGTTTGATGAAATGCGTGCAAGTCGTTTCAAGCAAAATTCAATCAATGTAATCCATCCATCGCTCTTTGTTTTCACAGATAAACTGAACGAATTGTGTAAACATGTTAAAACACATATATACTCAGTACACTTACGCCTACCACTTTGCTAAGAACCCTATTCTTAGTGGATAATGGAGAATATGAAAATGTTAGAGTTATCCGAGACTGGATTGCTAGTAATTTACCTTTGTAATAAAATTATTGGTTATTAAACACTTTTATTTTTATTTCATGAGCCATGGTATGAATTATTCTTCTAAAGTTAGTAAAGATGACAATGTTTTAATATTTAATTAGGAACTTACCAGTATGCGACATTCTTTATAAAACTGTACTAAGGTAGCTGATGTCGTCAAGGTTATGAGCAACCTTGGATGCGATAACAAAATCAAATTCGTTCCAAGTAACAGTTCATAATTATAAGTTCAAAATGCGTAACTGGTCGACGAATGCATATTAATGAGTTTCAGTAGGGATACCTGAACCGTCCCAGAATCACTTAGAACAAACCAATTGATGGTCATCTCCATAAAAAGAAAGGCTGCTTTCTGACTCAAGATGCCTAATCATTCATTTTAAATGTTTTCAATGAATTAAATTAGCGAGGACTGCATGAAAAGGTTGAACTCATTAATGAAACGGTAAATTTAACCAAAATTTCGTATACAACATTGTACGGAATAGCAAAGAAAATAATGTTGCCGCGAAAATTAGGTGACGACCAACGCAAATAGAGAACGTTAAATGAAGACAAACATGCGCATATTGCAAGGAATATCATCTACAATTCATGCAAAACACACATATGTACGGATACTAGAATACATACATTCTTAAGACTTAGAAATTACTGAACTTTGTTAGGGAGCATTCAGACTCCTTTCACAACCTTCACAGAATGGGTAGGTCTATTAAGGATATGTGCAGATGGTGCGGGGACTTCGTTCCCCGTTTAACCGAACTAATAGAGGCAGAGCTGTTTCGGATAATCTTTTTTTTTGTTTGTTTAAAGCAAGGTTATAGAGTTTAGGTTAGGTTAGGTTTATATGAATAAAGTCTTTATAACAATCTCTAAAGTTTAACAAACCTTTAAAAAAAGTTCAAAAGTATCACAACTTTTTTTATTGTACTGACGTATTATACTCATGGAACAAAGTTACTAATACTTGATTCATCATCCAACTAGCCGTTATTTACAACTAATTGAATTATTTCCGGATTTTTCACCAAAAGTGGCAAAAGCTCGATAAAAAAAATGATTGTGGCTCAAATGGTTCTAAATGGTCTAGGTTAGCTTCCCCTTGAAGCTATAGGACCTCTAGTCCTATTAAGCTTCAGGAGAAGACATCATTAATGCAGAACTTTGGAAAAATGCAGACTAGGAAACAGTAACGACACTCACAAAGATATTAAGTGCCATTTGGGAAAAAGAAGACGAACCAGCCGCGTGGACTAACATCTAATAAAATTATTCTTACTGGAAAAGTTAGGTCACTTGAATCTGTGCTGTTCTGTGGAATGATTTTGCAGAAATGGTTAATGCACAGGAGTGCGGACCTGTTAAAACTGCAGAGGAGTGGCGGAATATAAGTATATGTTGTTGATTGTGAGTAGTAGCCTGGCAATTGGTGTAAGTGCGGTGATACGTTTAAGTGGCAGTGTGAGGGACGTCTTGTGAACTGAATGTGTAATGCGGGCGTGCGCATTGGTAGTTTAAGTTAGTTGCGTAAGGTCCACCTCAGTAGTATGTACAATGATTGTTTGTCAAGATTGATTCTATTTGCAAAGGGAACGTGTTTGATTGATAAACACAAGCAACTTTGTGCTCTGCTTCCGAGATAAACATCATATGTGTTGTTATATTCCATAGGAAAACAATCATTCATGTGATAATGGTTGTAGAAGTGGCTTAGATAAATATCTAACCCATACTGAGCTTTTACAGCCAGGTTATGGGTTCAAGTCACCCCAGTTTCACTAAATCCTTATGGACTGTAGGTTACTACTGAATGGAAAACTGCCGTAAGATGAAGGAGTAGAGAGTAACACAAAGAAACTTTCAGTACAGTAGGTGGACCACCCTCGGGCAAGATGCTGCCAGACTTTGAAGAACGGCTCCTTGCCCTCGTATGAAACATTCACCTGGATGACCGAGAGTTGGACGATTCCATGGCAATGGGGTCATCAAATATTGCCAAGTTCCAGAAACACCAAAAAGTGATGTGTCCGACAAGAACATAGACGTGAATTCTGCCGCCACCAATGAGGAATGCATTAATAACAATCCTATGTCGTGTGATCTCCCTAGCAATAGGCGCGAATTGCCGAAGAACTCCTGCTCCAAGAATCTTTTGGAAGCAACCAAAGCCTTTTATAATGGTTTAAAGCAAAAATGAAATCAGGGTGAAACTGTCAGACAAACCATCATGGACCATACAACAGCAAAAATTGTGAGCGCACCAAAGTGGAATATTCCAAATTAAAGTTAGAATATTATAAATTTTTGGCAATTTAGATAATTTTGTATATGTTAAAAATATGTAAATAATTGTATTTAAGTATATTTTATTAAATTAGTTTAAATTTAAACTTACGGATGATTATGTTATCTCACCGTTTGCTAAAGTTTTTATATTTTTATCGATGCACTCCATATAATACAGATTTTATTTTTTAGTTCAAATGTAGTTATTTATTTCAAACATTGTAAATTCTTAGGTAGATATACAACAAAAACATATGTGATTAATAAAATAAGTAAGCAGTGTTTTTACTCATTTTGTCGATAGTAACAACGATGATGATATTTGTCATCGTTTAAAAAAACAAAATTAGGGATTAATAATGTTAATTTTAAATAAGGTTCTAGCATCAACTCTACTTCGGTAGTTATTTTTTCAAATATTTTTTACCTAAAATAATTATTTATAACCCCAGCTCGTGCCTGCACCCCACGCATATGCAATCCATTGCGGGGAATATTATCTACAGCGACATAAATAATATAATTATTTAATAAATCAAATATTTAATATTTCTATTGCTTTGTGCAGTGTTTTTGCCCACCATGATCATCATCAACATTATTAACTTATGCGTTAATAACATCGTTATCTACATTTCCATTTCTTAACGAAAAATTATGGAGTGCCGCACATGTATAAATAATTTTGCCTGCTCTGATCGGGTCATAATGTAAAAGCCTATGTTTTAATAAACATCTAAAGCGTTGTTTTAGGCATCCAAAACAACGCTCTATATAGTGTTGGGCAGCGATGTGGGCAGATGTATATTTTCGGCACTTTGAGCAGGGGCATTTTCAATTGGCGTTAAGAGCGATGGTTCAAGGGAATATCCAGAATCACCATCAAAGAAATTAATTGTTCACAATATATAACAACGTTTAACAACTAACTAAATAGTAATGGGTAGTTACCAATGAACCATAAATTTTCTAGTTGTCTGTTTGAATCATTTTCAACTAAATTTGCCCTTGCACTACTCACCGACCAAATAGCTCAGTCGTGTGTCGCTCGAGGGAATCTGACATGGCAATTCAAAATCCCTAAGTCAAAACTTGTAATAAGTATACTTACGATACTTTCGTAATTTTGAAATTTTAAGCTTAGACGCATTTATGGGATAAGTATATGTAATATTTATACCATGAAGCATAGAAGTTAGCCCCGCGGAGCGACAACAGTCACCTTTGCGCTTGTGCAAACTCGATGTCTGTGTTCGTGACGTACGTGATTTATCCGCATTAAACTTATTGTTCTTTATCCCAAGATATATCAACTTCTTAGTTTACAAATTTTCTACACGTTGTTAACAGTTTCTTAGTTTGTTATTATAGAGAATTTAATTGAACTGGAGGTGCAGTTGCAGAAGTTATAAATCGTTTTTTGTTTTCGCATTTTATAACTAACATCTTTTTTAATTTTCAATAAATTTGCAGTGAGCTGGATCTGAATCGCAGGATGCTGCGAGATGAAGGCGATC
Organism: Tetradonia laticeps; assembly: GCA_025400035.1. Taxonomy (NCBI): domain Eukaryota; kingdom Metazoa; phylum Arthropoda; class Insecta; order Coleoptera; family Staphylinidae; genus Tetradonia; species Tetradonia laticeps. Next base: position 7,597 of record JAODVP010089329.1, read on the forward strand.
CTTTTAATTTGCACAAGGACACGTTTTTCTAATTCTCTAGAATGAATGAAAAAGCCGCTCGCACCTCAATTGAAATGATGCGCTCATGTTTGCCAGTGTCAAAGAATAGTAGATTTGTGGCAATTGAAGTCATCATAAGCTGAGGTATTTCATTTTTGCTAAGAATCTTGTGTGAATTTTATATATTGCCGAACTTACCGATGCCTGTCTAAAATGCCGATTTATTGTTTGAAAGGATGTAGAAAACACAAAACACATATACATTTGCTTGTATACAACACAGAAGAATGGGGTCTTGTTTGATAATAACATAGATGTATAATGTATGGCGCGAAAGTAAATAAATAGACTGGCATTATCGATGAACATCATTTCACTGCTGAAAGAATTTACAATGTTGACGAAACGGCCATCACCCCTAACGAAAAAATACTACAGAAAAACTACAAAAAATTTGCATAGGTATTTCGGCAACTATTGAATAGTAACTACAGAAATAAAACTACAGATGAACTATTCAATAGTAACTGGGTAAGAACTATTCAGAAATCACTGGAATAATTATTGAGAAGTTACTACAGAGCAATAACTACTGGATTACCTACTGTGTAGTAGCAGTAGTGTAGTAGTGCTCCATCCTGGTTCCCATAACGACGAAATACTAATATTTCAGTGCGCCGCTGAATAAGGTGAAAAAAATAAACGAAAATATTAAGATCAAAATATACAGATCCATAATTGCACAATTTATTATTAATTATATTATAAATTTAATATTATTTTTTCCTAAAATCCAGGGTGATTTTTAGGTTAAGTTGTATATAGACTAGTTGGCTAAAGTTTTAGCCATTTTAGCAAAAACCAAGGGAAGTGGCAAGCCTAAAAGTAGTTAAAACTTACCTGAATCAAATTTTGTAACACAAAGCTAAAATGCTACGGCACAAATAAAATATAAGAGATGTTAAGCGCTGTTAACGATATTGGCTTAGGCCACCGAGTGGCTTGAACGCCGTGCACGCCGTGCCCGCGAGCACCGCATCGCAACAGTTAAGGGTTTGACAGAGCATCCCAATCTTGCAGCCTTCTTGCACCTGTTGCGTTGCCGTATATCCGCTCGACACCTGGCCAGCCTGTTCTACTGGTTCTATTCTATTTCTGTTAAAGCTGTTCCGATGTCGTACACAAAACTGTACCTATCTTTCGTGAATACTCATTACCAACGATCTCCTATTTACTATTTATGATCACTATTCAATAGTGCGAAGGTCTACTACACAGAAATAAATACTACAGACTTTCCTGTAGTTTACTACTTGAACTACTCATTATCACTATTCAGTAGTAAATGTGCATGAAGTAACAACACAATAGTTCCTTTTTGATGTGTAATCACTATTGAATAGTAAATTGATGATAACTTCACAACACTATTCAATAAATCACAAATATTATTGATGTCAAGTAGTTAGTATAGAACTCTCAATAGTTACTTCAGACAAGCCAGTAGTGATTTTTCGTAAGGGACAGTCAATCCTAAAGGACATTGTAGCATTCTTGCTCAAAAAGGACAACGCCAGGTCGGCACATTAACTACTAGGGAATAAGACAAAATGTAACAGTAGAACTTTGTTTTTCTGCTGCTGGATCCTAGATGCCACCCATTCCAAAGAAAAAGAATGGGTGGATTACGAAGGAATCTTTTCATTCATGGTTCAACAAATTTACTACTCTTGTTAGATAGCCACAGTTCACACACTAAGAATCTAGACTTAATTAACGAAGCAAGACATAAGGGGGTAATAAGGGGGTTGATAGAAATTAAACGGTTTCGAAGGACGGGAATATGGCCTGTTGACATGAATGTTTTCGATGATTCCGATTTTCTTGCAGCTGACCCAATTGAAAATCCAGTAAAAATTAGTAGTTGTATTGCACCAGAGAATATTCCATCACAGAGTATTGAACTAGAGACTATTGAAACCATTGAACTAAAGACAAATGACTAAAGGCAACAACACGATATACGACCTAACCTTGCGTAGCATGGACTATAGGATCGAAATTTGAAGGTTCGGTTAGGTTAGGTAGATGCTGAACGAGTCAATTTGCGGAACAGAGGAGAAAATGTATTGGAATGCGGTGGCAAATGACACCAGATGGGGAAAATCTCGAACCAGAGCTGCACCACGCTACAGCAGGAATATAAAGACGCTCGGAAGAAGCTGTCACTTTATATACACACTGCCAAAGAAGATAAAACGATGTATTGGGTAAGGCCTACAAAATTGTTACAGGTAAAATCTGACAAAGATCACTACGACCTAATGAAAAGGAGACAAAAAAGGCAATTACGGAATTATTCCCTTCTGCTCAGTAGCAATATTGGATTGTAAGCAACTTCGTCGAACAACTCAACCGAGAAGCGAAATATCAGAAGCGGTATCGAAACTGCGTCCAAAAAAAAACTCCACGACGAATTACGTTCCAAATGTTTAGAATAGTTGAAAAAGTCAACCCAAAAATGGTCCAAATAATTTTCAAGGCATTCTGAAGAAAACCCTGCAAAGGTATAGGCCAATAAGCCTTTGAGACACAGCTGGGAAACTACTAGAAAGATTCATAACACTGGTAAACAAAATTTTGTCTCACGGAGTTTAACGAGTGCTCTTAATATAGTTTTTTATGCTGATTTCAAATATGTATTCGTAATTTCTCCATCGCCCACAGTTTTTTTGTTATTTGTATTTAAAAAATTTTTAGAGCATTCTAAGTTTGATGGAACCAAATGAACAGGCTCAAATGGTAGCATGTTTTGCGCTGAGTTCAGATATGTATTTGGAATTTCTCCATCACTCATAGTTTTTTTGTTATTTTTATTTTTTTGTGACTTCTTATGAATTGGCAACACTGGTTGCCTATATATCCTTGACTTGAACTATGGCATTAAATGCAACCTAGTGATGGAGAAATTCTAAATACATATTTGAAATCAAGAGGGAAAACCATAAGAATTACCTATTTTTCTTTCTGAGACACAAAAAAATATTTTTTTGTACCCCAGTGTAATCTGCAGATTGACCACAGAAATAGAACTCAAAGGAAATATCTCCGACAGGCAACATAGCTTTCGCACAGAGCATTCTACTCTTTCCGCTATTAGTGAAGTCCTTCCTGGTGCCGATGCAGATACAGCCAAACAAAACCTCAAAACACAGACTACTCAGCTTACTCGTGGCAATAGACATCAAAAATGCCTTGAACTCGGTCTTCCAAGGGACCGTGTCAGATTATGGAAACGGTTATAATAAATTTATTTCTGTGAGTATATCTTGTTTGAAAAATTGGGTCGTGTTATACAACTCTTATGAATAAATGCCAACAAGTTTGCAACAAATATTTTATATTATGGATTAACTATGCTATACAAATCTCAATAACATTTATTTAACAATTTTTATTCATTTTTGTTTTCGTTCTTCTCCTCTTATCTTCAATTTTTATAATTTATTCTAACTATTAGCCTTAATTTCACAAAGGCCGTAATTACCTCAATTTGCAGTTGTGGCAACGCTTTTTTAATTTTTAAAAATAGCCCTTTTACAGTACTTCGTTCCTATTTAAATGAGTGTAAATAATGATGATATTATTCAAAAACATTGTTCATTTTATGAATGCTCTTCAAAAATTCATCTGTCGGTTCACTATAACCACCATACTTAACTGCATTACCCATTCAGGAAGTTATGTTCTCTATGCATACGGTCTTTGCTGAATATTGGAAATTTATTTTTAAATATATTCGCGATATAGCCCCTAATTTAAAAAAGTACATGACTCGTCATTTCCTTAATTTTTACTAAACTTGCTGTTACTCCTGCCTATTCTTACACTGACTTCAGAGTCTGAACTGAAACTACTCACAATTTCTGTTCTATCAGTGAATCTCTGTATTGGGGTTGGATTTAATTCCATACGGGCAATGACAGTTGTTAAATATTCACCGGGTTGTCGAACGTCCGTATTCGCGCATGTACCTAGAACACCAGGATTTTTTCCTAAAATTATATTTTTTAATCTACATATACAGCTTAATGGAGTTGGGTGATCGTCAAATCACCCCTGATATCTGCTTTGGAAAAAGAATTTTTCTAAACAATCTTGATTAAGCTTATGGGTTAAAATTTATTCGCTCCCGTATTTCTTTTTTAGATAGCCAAAAAGTTAAATTAATGACTTGCTTGATATAATTAATCCTTGTTGAAAGATTTGAATTGTTCTTTTTCCAATTGGCAATATATTTGACATTAATGCTATTGAATTGTGTAGTATTTCGTTTTGTTTTAATTCTTCTTTGCCGTATGGTCGCTTTGAATTATTGTGTTCATTATCAGTGTAACTGTTAAATACATCAAACCATGCATTAATTAATTCTATAAATTGGGACAATTTTTGGCACATTTCTTTGTCCGCTCCGGGTACATATGTCTTTATCGCCATTTGTCGTTTGATGCGACAAAAACTCTGCGGCTAAACCTACATTTTGTCGTTTCATTTTTGCGTAGACTAAGTATTTCTCATTGATTTTAAAGCAAGGATTAATTTCTCTGTTCGCCATTTTAATTAATTCAACTAACTAATGGTTGACTCTCCATAATTAAAATCGGGATCTAATACCCAATTTCTTATTAATTTTAATAAATGCGGTGGATCTGCAAAATAATTTACATTTTCCTGTGTTTCTGGATGTGGAAATTGTGTAGTTCCAACATTAATACCCAATTGAGTCCATAGGCCTCGATTTCCACCCGCACAATCGCTTACCACCGGTACCACATTGTATCCTATTATATGTAATTTACTAATTAAATCATTCAAAATATAGATGGTCATTTTAGTGTCAAATGCTGCATATATTGTGTGTTTCCAGTTTGCGAATAAATCTCTAAACATTGCCACTTGCATTTGATTCTGAGGAGCAATTACTTTATCAAGCTTCGTATCGTATTCGCAAATATAATTAATTTTAATCTCATCAAATGAGAGAATACATTGAGTTTCAAGAGGATTTTGCTGCGGCAATTTTCATAATTTTAAGAATATTTGTTAGAACACCATTTCGGACTTCTAACTTTGATGCATGACGTCTCAAAGTAGACAATCCAGGCAAGGGGTAATTGAGTTTGCTATTTAAATGCACATAAGCTTTTTTACTAATATGGAAAATACTAAATGTATTTGATAATTCATCTTTGCTCCAAATGACCTGCTTTTTATTGTTATATAGTAAATCAATTTCATCTTTTGTAAATACTTCTAACAGTACCTTATTGTTATCCTCTCTATTTTTTTCGAGCATAGACTTATACAGCCCTATTCATAAACGTTACTTAACTTTAAATAATGTTTAACAGCCTTATTCATAAACGTTATTTAATTTTAAATAACACTTTAAATAGTATTTAAATATTTTGGCATTCATAAACTCTGTTTAGCGTCAATAATCTATTTAAATT
>JAODVP010089351.1:0-13091 GCA_025400035.1 Tetradonia laticeps
GCACGCTACGGCGTGCTAGATACAAGCAAAATAGTGTACCAATGATAGAAAAAATTAAAAATTATTACAATGATTTTTATCTCCTGCATGCGTAAAATAAATTCTCGTTAACTTAACTAATATTAGTTAAAATTAAAGTTATGTTTGTCAGTTACGTTAATATTAAGTTAATATGTTATGTTCCTTAGTTTTGTAAAATCAGGGGAGTAATGTCGTCGTTAGTACATATTTTTGGGGTAATTGGTAAAAAAAATTTGTCGACTGTAATGTTGATTCGGTAGACGTAACATCGACACAAAATCAAAATAGAACATGAAAGACATAAATAAAGAATAAAAATGTATTTGTTTTAAAGGAATTGCAACTGCACAACAACAAAATCTCGCATTTAAGACAATGTGAACGATTTTTGCCTACATCTCTGACTACTCTTACACTAGCTAGTAACTTTATACCTGATTTGAACGAAATCGGCCAACTATCGCATTTGGTAAACCTCAACAGCATATCAATTGTGAATAATCCATGTGTGAATATGACTGGACAAAAAATGTAAGTTAAAATCTTTAAATTTAGGATTGCAATAAAATTAACTCTTTAATTAATTTATTTTCTTATGTTTTTTCATTATTATAAAATTATAATGTTTTTAGTGGCTTTGATTACCGTCCATTTGTAATCAACTGGTGTCTAAGCGTTCAGATAATAGACGGCTACGTGGTAGACGCAATTGAAAGTCTGCGCGGTGAATGGTTGTATTCCCAAGGCCGCGGAAGACATTTTCGAATCGGTGATCATAATGAACTCGCACAATATCTAGCATCAGTTTGTCCGCTTTCCGGCGAACAGCAATTGGAGACTGAGGAAGATCGGAAGTTACGATTGATCTTAAGTAAGGCTCAGCATCATCAGCAACAGCTAAGAGAACAAGGAAATTCACCTGTTCCCTCGCCCTCTGTTAGGAAAAAAATTCAAACAGCAAAGAGCTCGCCTAGATTACATTGTGAGTACCAGTTCTACTATTTATTATAGTCGAAGTTACTGGTTGTCAATATTTTGAAGGAGTTTAAGGTTATGCCTTAAATATGTCTTGTTGTTTTTAAATTTATTTGTTTTTGTTTGTGCCAAGCATAACTAAGCATATTGATTGAAATGTTATGTAACACTTTAAACTTTCTTGTTTTTCTCATGTAATTTTTTATTGCAATTTCAAGGTAGGAAGGATACGAGTTGCCTAAATATCGATTGAAACTAAACTTGAAGCATCACGCAATGCTTATATTCCTCTCATATGGGATTGACAAGTTATGAATATTTGAAATATCGATTTCTCGTTTCTCTAATACAATTGTCAAAGTTTTTTGTATTTGATATCCTACTAAATATCGACTTTGTAGAACAGTAGAGTAGAGTAGTAGGGTAGTGTACACGCAATCGGTTGCAGTTGCATTCAAATACTTATCGGGGTCAGACAGATATAATATTTTTGTAATGTCGTATTATTATTACTATAAACGTAAGAATACGTTCTGCATTGTTTAATTTCATTGATGTTATAATATATAATATGCTTATTACTTGTGTGAAATTCAATTATTATTTTTTATAGCTGCACGGTTGAATAATACTAGGTCACCAGACAAGATGACTATTAGTTGTTATAACTCAACAAACACATCACAGTCTGCCATGGATAGTGGTATCATGTCACAGAGTCTTGACCCAAGCATTCTGAGTCAGCAAACACTCGGGGACACTTCGAAAATGTCTAGTTCAGTTATGTCCTTTGGAACCATGGGAAAAGAGAACGGGATATGCTTAGATGGTAAGCATAACTCTAATAACACTTAATTATCGGTTTGAAATATAGTTTTAATGGTTTCGTTTATCAATGCGTGGCAATTCCTCTCAACATAACTTTACTTTCAATGTTGGTGATTCCCAGGCGTACGTATTTGTTCAATACATGCAAAAACTGACCACGTTTTATTAATTCTAATAAACGAAACTGCAATAGAAAAATCGTTTGTGATGGAATCGGCCTATAATAATTTTATAGACTGATTCCACTGTATTTAAATTAATGTTATTTTTAGTACAAGTATTAATATAGTTCCATTGTTAAAAATATCCTTCTCCCATTTGTTTAAATTTATTAACATAGCACTTAGTGCACATAAATTTAAGGTCTGTTCGTTTGTGTTACAAATTTGGTTGTATAAATGTCGCAATTTACGTCATTTCCAAAGTAAACTGCAAGCACCGTGTACACAAACGAACACTCCTATAGTATTAATGTTTTTTGTATAAATGTATTATTTTAGAGTACGAAGTAGTGAATAGTCCGTTGCAAGCACTGTCGAAGTTAGTTCCGGTGCCCGAGTCGCTAATGAGCCCGGATTATCGCCCATCGGCACTTAGCTCACGCTTGAATTCCATTTCAACGATACCGACGCCCACGGCGAGTCAGAAACCAACGCCGCGGTTCGCTCAACCTGTAACAAAATCGCCGAAAATGACAAGGAGTAATATTGCGAAACCCAGATCCAATATCACTTTGGAGACGAAGCGAACTAGTAGTCCTAGTCCTGTCAGGTCACGAAGGAGCATACCTGTTAATTCGTAAGTCACTAAATTACTAACCAATGTTAATAACACCGTGGGTGAAGAAAAATGTCGGTCGGTTGTTCATAGTATAGAAAATTTCGAAATTTTCTGCTTTATTTTATGTAGCTATGAAATATTCCAGTTTATTTTTCAAAAGAAAATTGTTAGGATTTTCTAATTGGTGTGTATTATTTCCTATTCTTTGAATCGTTCGTCGAACAAACAATCGAATTGCAGTTAATACGAAGCATACTTGATATGTATCACCATTTTTCCGCTGTAGATTCATATCTTTTCATAAATGAATTGCGTTTTTGTTTTTGACATGAAGGGTAGCCCAGCATAGCAAAGAGCATCGTTATTTCTATACGTTACTACAGTAACATAAAATGTACTAGAGAGCACTCACTTATACACGGTAAGTCAGAACTCTACCAACAAACTTCTAGGGGATGATCAGGGAAGTTTTCTGAGTATTTTGATATCAGGAATGTATGGTGTCCGATGCTTCCTTGCAGACTTATGTCACTCTGTTGTTCTGTAATTGCACAATTTTACTCTAAAAGAAATTGTAATACCTCGGTAACGAGTCGCCTAAGACCAATAACTCCGTAACTTACCATCAGAAATCTTATCTCGAAATACTCAGAAAATATCGCTGATCAACCAGTTTGTAGGTAGAATTCTGACTCACCCTGTATATAGTACGACCTTAAGTGTAATGTTCGCAAAGCATATGTACTTATGGAAAATATTAATTGCAATTTGATTGGAAGTGCGACTAACGACGCAATGAAGCGAAATAATATACCTCCACCCACGTGGTACCCTCACGCAATGATACTGAGATTTGCGGAAGTTTGATAATGTGTTACCGAAAAATGCACAGCTTAAATAAAATATTTCATAGCTGCAAATAATAAAAATTCTGATTTTTCTGTACTAAAATCAACCTACCGAGTATTTTTTCTCTAAAAATCACCCACAGTGTAATTACTTAGTATATATTCATTTCGTAGAATGCATGTTCTTTGAGGTTTAATTTCAGTGTTTGTAGTTTTTAATTAACAATCACCAGTTATTAATTTATATCACACAAGAACCAGTTTAGAATGTAGCCCAAGCATCTTGTAAACTACAAATTGCAGTTTTTTTAACGTTATAGATTATAAATGCTGAGATTTAATCCCTAGTTAGAATATAGTCTTCTAAAGTTATTAAGTGTTTGCAATTAGATAATGATTGGTAATATTTATTTCAAGAACAAAAATAACAAATAGCCCTCCATTTCAACCAAAACCACTTGTCTCTGCAATGAAAAAGTCCCCAAGCACGGACGACGAATCGGAAATCTGTGATTCAAAACTACAAACAATTCAAATGAAAGCCGAGGAGAAGCGTTTACAGAAAGATGCAGAAGTTAGCAGCAATAGTAGTGGAGGCCAAGAAGAAAAAGCTGAAATGGCCGCTATTTTTATCCAAAAGATGTGGAGAGGCTTCTACACTCGGCATCGTGATAAGCAAACACAAGAGAAGTACAAAACTTTGCAATCTCAACGTGCAGATGAATATCTTCAGTAAGTTCTAAAGTTCAATTTTTTTATTACATAATTCGTAACTTATTTCAATATTTCTTTGATTTATTTATATATCTACTAATTTTCGACTGTGAATTCAACGTTGACTACAATATTTGCATCTCTAACGTGAAAATTGGTTTAACATCCAGGATTTATACTGACTTTCACTTTAGGAAACTCGCTTGTGATATGGAGTCCACAAAAGCTGCTTTGGAGAGTGAAAGGAAGATTCAAATGTTGCAAATGCAAGCCATTAATGCTTTGTGGAAAAAGGTTTCCGCGTTACAACCTGAAGATTGTGCTCAGACAGGACAGGGAACTAGTGGAACATCAACATGCACTAATAGTCAAATTAATGGTAACCCAGGTTGTGTTAACTTGGATACAAATGAAATAGTGCACACTTTGACTGCGACTTGTACGTCGCTGCAAAATCAAGTGCAGCAACTACAAGGCTCCATGCAGGATATGGTTAAATTCATGAGTATGTTCGCCCAAATGCCAGCTGCAGGTGCTGGGAACCAAACGACTAAAGAGGTTGGAATTGCGACACAGACTGAAATTATTGCTGTGCATACACCACAGGTAAGTAAAACAACAGAATCATGCTAAGTTTCAATTATATTGCTTATTAACGTGAATATGTCTATAAAATTGGGATATGTGTAGGGAGGATAATAAAAAAAAACGTAGTATAATAAAATCGGGGTGATACAGTTTAGCGTTATAGCTTGGAAACTAGCTATTACATTGAAATGTCAATTATACTACAGAATAGCTGAAGGATCAAAGAATTAATTACGAATAACGAGAACCGTAATGCATGGTGTGCGTTACGAGGTTTGCAATTAGTATAACTTTTGACTACATGAAGCTACGATGTTTTAATCGTCAGAGGTCATCAAAACCTATCGAATATATTTAACACATTAAATTAAAGTAGTGAGTAATAACATTATAATTAATGAAATTTGGAGTATGCTCCAATATTAATTGGATTCAAATGATAAATTAAAAGATATCCAGTTACTGGGAATCAAACAGCCGACCACTATATTTGCGCTATAGGACTGTAATCTTTAAGCTACCACAGATTCACATTCTCATCATTAATAATTTGAACACATGTGGCCACTAAATCATATTATGTTTTGACATTTGAACGCATGCGCAAATGTCAACAGGTTTCAAGCACCTGAACATGCATTGGCAATATTAAGATTGAAAAACTACTTTCAGGTAGGTAAATTTTCATATTATAATTAATGAAATTTACCTCTAAAATTACTTTCAATCTTAATAGTGACTAATATTTTTGTTCCGCGATAATGAAATTAATTTGGTTACTGGTGTGTTTAGGGTGATTCAGCTAAAGTTTTCCCATTCCACAAACAACTACGACCCTCTTCACTTCCATTACCGGTGGGAACACGAACGCCTAAGCGAGACGCATCCGCAACGAATGAAAAAACGTCTAGCAGCACAAGTAGCAGTACAATGGAGGCCGAGGTGCGCCAGTTTGCTGGTACACTCGTTGATGGAGTAATCAAGACTGTCAGCGAGGGCCAAGAGCAATGTCTTGATTTTCAGCAAAGCACCGAAATCACCGTTACGGACAGAGCCGACTCGAGCTAAACCAAATTATCTCAATTGAACGTTAAAAGCATCGTTGGTGGTTTTATTACGTTAAGTTTCAGAAGTTATGTGGAACTTTTCCGAATAGTATTATTTTTACCATGAGTTATCTCTTACTGTGATTGTTTTTCACAAGATTCTTGCCTTTTTATCATAATATTCAAAGTCTATTGTGACAAAACTTACTTTAGAAAAATTATGAGATTTTCATAAACTCTCTAAATGATTCCAAAATTTTACAAATTTAAGTCATTGTATGTATGAGAAGCTCGACTTTTTAAATTACGAAGTAACGAAAGAATCAGCGCACTAAGCTTCAAAGTGATCTCACCGTGCTTTATATGTGTATACTGTAAAATCGAATGCTGCTGCTATAACTTTAACTTCATCTTCGCGAAAAACAATTAGCTGATTTCAATTAATTGGTTTGCTGAAGAGGAACCGAGAAAAAGACAAACTAAACCAAAGATTCTACGAATATTATTACTTATATCATATAAATTAATTTAAAATGGAACAAGCTTTACTTACTGCAACTACTTTAAAAGTTAGTTTTCATGATTTCTCAATGTTTTTTTTTTATTTAAAAGGAAAGTTAAAGTTAAGTATTTATTTCATTATAGATCCTAGAAAATAATCCGAAATAAAATGAATTCAAGTTTACCGGACTGCACGAAAATAAAAATTTCAGCTATTGTAAGTAATTTCTTGGATTATTTTCATATTTATACAATATAATACAAAATCACAGCATTCGTAAACATGCCACACACTTTGAAATGCCAGTTCACACATAGAATTACAATAATTAAATTACTCGTTGCGTATACAATTTTTCAAGGGTAATAGAGATTTTGTAGACGAAATGTTATCATTCTGTGCATGGAAACCAGCCATAATCAGTTATTTTCATTCAATCCATCGATAACAATTTTATAACTTAATCAAAACCATGTTAAACATAACATATTATTATTATTAATATCCGTAAATTGCATTCGTTCATAAACCTTAACGTCTACGAACAATTAATTACAAGGTTACAGTAAAGATAAGATTATAGATTGCCGCTGATTTCCATTATAATTTGCACACATGATTATTCCATTTACTTCCTATTTAATTTGTACTCTGAAACATTTTACTGTAAATGTTGCGCTCGTATTGAATGTAGCGCGTACGGTATTTTTTTGCTGTCGCACACAACTGTTCGAGTTTGTTCTCATTCGGAGTCACTATAAGCGCTTTCTCGAAATCTTTAATAGCAAGATCATATTCTTTCATTCTAAGATATGCCACCCCTCTCCTATAAAGCGCTTTAACATTGGAATCGTTGTAGTCAATGATTTCCCCACATATCCGCACCACCTCTGCATAATTCCCCTTCTTGAGTTTTACCGCCGCAAGGTTTCCCAACGAATGGGTTTTCATTTTGTACAGGTGGTTACGGTCGTGATTGGGACATTGCTCAATCACATGTTGAATGTACCTGAGTACTTTCCGATACTTTCGGCCAGAGTTGCAATAGTCCTGTTTATTGTAAAAGTAATTGCCCGATTCTTTAATGTCATAGACCACACTTTCTATGTTTGTAGCAGGAAAATTGCAGTCTTCGGGGTATGGTGGATAATGGTCAGTTGTACCGTCACTCTCTTCGAGGCCGTAAACACCATCGATGATCTCTCCACAATTAGTTATCGTGCATTGAATGAGGGCATTTCCATCTGCGTCCCGTTTCACATCCGCCATGGCTTTGACAACGCCGTACCCTTTGATGACTTGGCCGAAAACTACGTTGCGGTTGTCTAGGTGAGGGCATTCCACGGTGGTGATATAAAATTGCGAGTAGTTCGTGTTGGGACCGTTGTTAGCCATCCCGACTATTCCAGGTTGGTCATGCTGATTATTTTCAAATATTAGAATATATTTATTTATTTGTGCGTTAGTTAATACTTACTGTAAGTTTGAAATTTTCATCTGCAAATGCTCCACCATATATACTTACTCCTGCAATTTTCGGCGTTTCTGCAGGCACTACATTACCGCCTTGAACCATAAATTGAGAAAATACTGAAACATAACCATAATTGTGGACTTTGATAAAATATTACTAGTGTGCGTTGGTTTTAAACAATCATTCAGTCAAAACGTCATCCGTCAAAATCTATCAGAACAATGAAAAATTCTTTGTGCTGACACCAATAATATTCAAAAGAGGGCAAGATGGCCTGCCGCTGTAACATCGGCGAAGCCCAAATGTTCGACAGCGATGGCTGCTTCAATTGTATCGATCCCCCGCGTGTGAAAGGTCGCTTCGGATTAGCATGGGTGTCAGAGACACCAGAGTGCCCATTTCCTGAACCCGTCGGTTGGCAGGTGGAATTCCACGACACACCCTCGAAAGTGGAAGCCAAATGCCAGGACTTGGTAAGATGGATCAACTGCCCGCCGCTTCCGCGCTGTGAACCATGTCCCCCCGAAGAATTGTGCTCACCTAACAACCCGCCACGCTGTAACCCTTGCGCTCCCATGACCAACCCGTGCCATCCAAGCTGCCAAAAGCGTAGCAACTGCAACTACCAACGCCATCAAACACCTAGTAAACGCTGTTGTTGCTGTGGTGCTACAACTGGCGGCGGCTGCGGCAGAAGGAAATGTCCAGCGCAAGGAACCCAACAACAATTCAACAAGCGTTCGTCGCGCAGGCGCCATTACCATGCCGAGCCCAAGTGCACTTGCGATGAAGTGCCCGTGAGAGACACGGACAACGGCTCATCGTCAGGTGATTATGTGCGCGATAAACGAAAAAAACACTTCTTTTCCAAATCCCATCATCAGGTAAACCACCATGGTCGCCACCCGTCGCGTGAAACAGTAACGTTATACCGGAACCAAAACAATCTATATAACACAGATAATGATGAAATAGATGGCTCTGATTTCGATGCGAATGCATATAATGAACAGTTTGTGCACTCTGAGAGGCTCGACGGGGATGAAAAGGGGCGAGGAGTTAGCTTGATTACTCATGGGAGAAGCACCGACTACCATAATAGGCGGAGATCATCTCCCAATAGATTGGTAACTGTAGCACCAGTTCATCACGAGGAAGGGTATCCAAAAGGTTGTCAAGAGTGTTGCGATAAGTCCCAAGAAGACTGCACATGCTACGACGAGGAGGGAAATGTTATCACTGGAGAGGACGGTAAGCACCATGATCACAATAAGGATGATCATCATGGAAAGGATCACAAACATGATAAAGATGACCATCACGATAAGGACCATAATGATGACCATCACGGTAAGGACCACAAACATGATAAGGATGATCATCACGGAAAAGATCACAAGGATGATCATCATGATAAGGATCATAACAAAGCTTTGTATAGGGATAGTATGGACTCCCTAGATGAGGCGCTTATGAGAATGGCTGGAGCTAAATCAGCTCTAGCCGAGCATAAAATTAAAGAGGAACCAGAAGAAGAACATGAAGAAGAATTTCACGAAACTCATGTAGAGGCAGCCGAATCTGGTAGGCCGAAAAGTTCAAAATCCCCCAAGAGGAAAACAAAGTCTCCGAATAGGAGAGATAGGTCCAACAGTCGAAGGTCTAAATTATATTGGTTGACTCCGATTCTTACTTTTTGCTGCCGAGGAAAAGACTCCAAATCTAACCATTTTGGTTTTAAACGTGGAAAGTCCAGGTCTCGCTCTCGTAAAGGAAAGTCTAGATCTCGTTCTCGTAAACGTGGTAAAAACCGATCTCGATCTCCCAAGTCTAGGAACAATTCTCCCAGGTCCAAACATGGCTCTCCTGTGTCTAGCTTTGGAGGCTTACGGTCTAGGAAAGCTTCCCCGCAATCAAGAGCTGCTTCCCCTAGAAATAGATCAAAGTCCCCAAAGAGCCCTCGACGCTAGAGGCACGGCATACATTTGATTACCACAAGGTTAAAAGTAACCAACAACAATCTTGAAAAACTTCGACAGTTCGAATCGAAATCAGACGTTACATCTTTTCATTCATCGCCCAGTATTGTTCGTGGAAATGATTGAAATTTATGTTGACTGAACAAGTACAATTTGTGAGAGTCTATTGTTGTGAAACTTTCTCTGTGCACAGGTGATTGACCAAATCTTCTCGTCAAATTTACATGAAATGTTCAACGATAAACATCCTGCAATGTCATCTACGTATCTGTCAATTGAATTAACATCGAAGGACAGAATTTGGTCAATAAAAAAGCATAAAGAGAACTTACCGCGGTGGAATTTCGTGCCTTTGTATGAGAGTGCAATGCCATTTTTGTCTTTGCCTGCTTCTCCTGTACAGAACTGTCGAAAATTCTCGACGGTTTTTGGTACTATTGGTTTGAAAAGCTCGATTATTACACGACCGGCTAAAATAAAATCATCACAAACGTGATTAACAACACTGCATTGAAGAAACAACACTAATAGCAAAGGTGAATTTGTTCAACAATTAGCAGTAGATGTGGAAACAGGTGACAAGTGCAATGTTAATTAATATTAGTTTTTCATCAATATGTGACGTGAGGACCAGTAATGACGTACTAAAAAAACTTGTTTACACGACACGTGCGATCAACACTGATAATACTGAGTTAAGATATTAAGTGAAACTGACCTTTTTCGTCTCCTATCTCTATGTCCAGGAATACATACACATTGCATTCATCATGTGTTTTTGTCGTCTTCGTGCTCATGATGAGCTCGTAGTCTCGTCGATTGTACATTAACTTATCTAGAGACGAAACAGCAACCTACACCACGGTAAGTTCGAGAATACTGAGGTTCACAGTACACGACGGGCCCGCTATGCCGTTATCTCTAGCAGCAGAAACATTTTATGTTGCGCCTTGTAACTAATTATCTAATTTTTGTGAATCGAGGTACTAATCGCACGTGCCATGTCGTGACGCAATTGGTGCTTCTAACACAACAATAACACATTAGTATATTGGTTCACTATAACTGGAATAATATGTGCACACAACTGGAAAATTGGAAGCGTTCAAAACAAACTCGAAATTTCTGAAATTCCGAACTTCTGAACTGAAACAAGAACGTAGCAGGTTTTAATGAGTAGATATGAATAGACATTGCTCCATCTGATCAACAACTGATTATCAGATATGACAGCTGACATTTTGTCAGGCATTCTGTTTTTGATTTAAATAAAGGTTTCTCACCTTGACTATAGTTATAACGTGATTCTCTTTTAACTTTAATTTATAATTGTGTTATGTTCTATTTTTAAATACATGTGTACTGTCGCGTCTAGATTTTTTTAATAACCTTAAAATTGAAGTGTTCGATTGTCTCGATTCGTTTCGATTGCTTCGATCGGTACATTTCTCAATGACGTATGAATCGAACACCTCATTCCAAAGTAATTAATAAATTGTGAAAAGGAAACACCAGTTTTCAGGTGCTTCATATACAAATTGTAAATTATTATCTATAACAATACATTACTGCAGTATATACTAGTAACTAGCGGTAATCTAAACAGTTACAGCCGTATACATATGTTTAATGGCCACTAAGTTCATTTTAAGCAAAATTTTAACGGTTTCTAATGTAAACCGCGAATTGATGTATGTATTATAAATCAGAATGCAAATGATATGAATTCTAATTTCATTTAATAGGTCGAAAACAATATGACAGAATTCTTGTAAATTACTTTTATTCAGGCCTATTTTATTTGAACTTGTATACAAGCTTAAAAAGCCTAATGTTTTAGGTTGGGCGACATTCTTACGAAATATTAGCAGATTAGAAAAATATTCATCACAATAGTGCGTTTGACTTAAAAACGTTAACAGCAAACCTCAATCAGGAATCCGAGCATAATAATATAACATTATGTAACTGTAATTATAACTCATTGAGACTTTTAATACTTAAAATATTTCTTCTGGTGTATTCCTAACATATAGTTTCGCTACTGTATATCAATTTGAATGTATAAAATTACTAAATGCGACGAAGATTATCCAATCGGGCTTGAAGATCTGCATCTGCATCCGAAACTCCGCCAGCAGCAACTGCTTGTGGTGTACTATCCTTCTGACCAGCGGCAGGAAGACCTCCAGAAGCTTGAGGGAGGCCGGACAATGTATCACCCAGCTGCAAGCCCAACTCATCAAGAACTTGTGTAACAACAGCATCACTCTCCTCTTCATCGGCATCACCCTCCATAGTGTCATCAATAGCGTCGTTCATGATTTCCTCCTTCATGTCCATAATCTCCGACTGCTTCTCAAACTCCTGAAGAATGTGTTGAATCTGCGGCAGATTGAGTTGCCTATTCATGCTGGCCATTGCCCTAGTCACACCTTTCATTGCCTGGGCCATTGCATTCTGTGATCTAAGTGTTTGTATTTTCAGGCTGACAGCCTGAATATTTGCCTTCATCAGCATGAATTTCTTCACATAGTTCCTTGTTCTGACTAAATCTCGAGCCATGATTTTAACAGCATCCTTTGACAACATTTAAAATGAGTGTTTGATTAATTGTATTGCTATTGATACTTGCCATTTGTCCTTCTTTCGCTAGTTTCTTAATATCCTGTATGATTTTCTTCTCCTGTTGTTCCATTTTCATCTTTTCCCTATCCAAATCCCGCATGGCCTTGTTTAGCGCTCTTTGGTTTTTACGCAGCATCTCCTCAGGAGTCACCCTTTTGCCGAACAACCACTCCATTTTTAATTATTAATTCTTAGTCCCGACCAATTATTAATTCTTAGTTGGATGATATTTTTACAGATGTTGAATGGGGTTGTTCCGATTGTTATTAGGGTTATTAGTGTTATTAGTCACTGACATCACTGACATAAATATAAGTGATTTATATTAACGGAACCAGACGAACCAATCGAATATGCCCGATGACACTGTCATTTGTCAAATGTTAGTTTGTGAAGCAGAGGCGGAAGCAAGGTTGTTGTATTAGAGGTGGTCTCACTTGCTCTCTAACCAATAAGGAACAAGGTCATTACGTAAGCACGTAGTCTACAAAATTGATGATCCATTGTAAAAACAATTTTACCACTAGCATACCTAGCGTGCATTTATCACAACAGCCTGCCCGGTGACGTAATTTTCCCCTTACGCCGCACTTGGTCTCAGGCAAGTTAGATCACCTGTAAATAGACCAACCTTGCTTACTAATTGTAAGTACTATATGCATGAAATTTAAATTTGGGTGAAATACTTGTTTATTAAATCTTTACTAA
>JAODVP010089362.1:0-13081 GCA_025400035.1 Tetradonia laticeps
GTGGAAAATTTCGTGATTGAGCATGGCTTAGTTAATGACAATTAACAAATTAACACGTTAAAATCTCTTAAGAATCTTTAACCCGAAAATTGCTTATAACTCTGAAACTAGAATTAATGTAATGAAAATTTCATCACCTAAAACAAATACAAATATGTATGTATAATTATTATATTTATAACGCAGTAAATTTAAAGTTAAAAGCTGAAGTTACTAATATCGATCAAATTCTTGAAGTTTACAGTGATTTCGAGGTGAATATAAATAATCATAATACATTACAAAAATATTCTAAACGTTCACATATTGCATTATAACGTTAAGTTTTTATGGACTTTCCAACATAACCTCAAATTAACTAATGACTCCCGTGCAAATTGAAAAATTACGGAACTCTTCTAAAACAATTGTTTATAATTCGTCAAGTATCGGTGAGAACAACGTAACATGAAAATTGAAGATTCCAAACTTGTTTCCACACGTTACAATTTCTTAGGTATTAGTTAGTGAAATTAACAAGTTAGTAAATAAACTGGAAATGAACTATAAATAAATCGTTTATAACTTGCAAAGTAAAATTGTAACAATAATATTTAAAACCGTTGTTTAAACATAATGAAGTTCTCCGTCACCTAATTACAATTAACAGATGATTTTGATATTTTTTAATGTAAATTTCAAATAAAAGGTCGCCTACCTTTCATACTTTACCAATTTCTTGAGCTTACATTGATTTCAATCTCCCAGCCATTGAAAATTGAATATAACTCAATACGAAATCACTCAAAACATACCGGTGCATTATAATTGCGTCAATGTTTATCAAGAACTTTCGAACATAACGTCAAAATGTCGACAATGCAACTTTCGGGCAACTTTACTGAAACATAATTGTAAATTGTTAATAACAGGAGTACTATTAATAGTAGCATGTGTAACTGAAAAGCAAATTGTACCTTAATGAATTGTTTAGGTGTGTGGCAAATTTTGTCAAGATTGAACATGTATTAGATGGTGAAAATCAACAAATTAACAATCTCGTAAGAATCTATAAACTGAGAATAAAGCGTAATGCTATGCAAATGCAAACGGTAGGTTATACATGATGAAATTCTCTTTCACCTAAACCTAAAACAAACAAACATTTATAATTTAAAAATAAATACACAATTATTATAATTTATAACGTAGTAAATTTAGAGTTAAAAGCTCAAGTTACTAATTGGTGATCAAATTCTTTGTTTACAGCGATATCGAGGTCCTGCTGATTGAAAATAATCTTAATACAATACAAACATATTTTAAACGTACACATATTGCATTACATCGAATAACATTTAAGTTTTTGTGCACTCATTAAATTACCCAATTTTGGTAGTTGCAAATTGAAAAATTACCAAACACATCTAAAAAATTTTAATAACTCACAATGTATTGGTGATAACGACCTAAAATAACAAAGAAGTTAAAGTTTAGAATTCTGTTTATATGTGTGGAAAATTATGTCATAATGTCTCAGATACTAGCTCGTGAAAGTCTACAAATCATGCAGATATAACCTGAAAATTATAAGATGCAAACTAAAATTATAACAATAAAATTTCAAATCGCAGGTTACACATTATGGAATTCTCTTTCACCTACACACAATTCAAAGGTGATTATGATAATTTTTAACGTACATTTCAAGCGAGAATGCATAACCAAATTCTCGAGTTTACGATGATTTTAAGGTCCTAGTTATGGAAAATTCATCGTTGCACGTGCACCGGAAATGAATGTAAATGTTTCTAGAACTTTCTTACATAACCTCGCTTTTATTGGAAATGACAGTGTTAATAATTGACAAATTATTTATGATAGCAAATTAAAATAAAAGCTAAATTGTGGTTCTGTCAACAGTTTGTATGTATGGAAAATTTCGTCGTGATTGAGCCTGAATTAGTTAGTGAAATCGACATATTAACAAGTTGTAACCGAGTTTAAACCTACAACCCGAAAATGAAGCGAGAATAAATCGTTGTAATTTGGGAACTAGAGTTCATACAATGGAAATTCAAAATGCAGGTTAAACATAATGAAATTCTCTTTGGCCCAAACTAAATTCAAATATGTTTATCATAATTCGTAACGTAGTAAATTTAATGTTTAAAACCTGGAATCACTAATTGACCACCGAATTCTTTTCAATGCTTCGAGCTCCTGGCGATTGAAAATTGATCGTAACACGATACAAAATCATTCCAAACATAAATTGATCGCGTGTTTATGTAAAATTATCCCCGAACGCTGCGAATCGCCGAAAATACGCCGAAATTTGCATACAATTCCACCAATTTCCATCGTTATTCGCCATTTTTACACGCGTTTGTGAGCTCTGACTGCGGCTTTTGACCGTTTTCGACGATTTTACACGCAGCTAACACGCGTATCATTCGTTTTTTGCATTTTTAATACCACAATTTTCGAATATCTGCGATTCCCGTCCGATTCGAGGCTGTTATTAGTGCGAACTCGAAGCAGCGCAACAATCGAACGCCCGCAGGGCGAATGTTATTCGTGTCTTAGGACCAAAATATGTTATTAATTTAATTTCGCGTCAAGGGGCGTCGCAGAGTGGAATTTGCATCCAACTGAGACATTCCTGGATTAGTTTCGCTAGCTAATAATTCAATTATGTACCTATCTGTGGTTTGCCAATGAATATTATGTGAGAACAATGTAGGCAAGCAAACATACCTGAATATTCCATTCGAATAATTTTATTATGAACTTTAGTAGTATTGAACTTTATGTTAACTCCCCAGTGAATTTCCCCGTTTTTCACATTCCCTGGTCAATGCAGGAGTTGACCAGTTGGTATTTTTTGACATTTCGAAGAATGTCAGTCGTAAAATGTACATTCGATTATTTTTCACATTAAAATAAATGTAAATTTAAAATTACAAAATGCCGTCACACATGAATACCATCCGTGTGAGTTGTTGCGAACGTTTAAAATCATTTAAAATAATCACCGATTGTTTGTGCACCTAATTTGGCCGCAGTCGAAATGGCGTTCGTAGAAGCAGCAACGCATCGCGGCTCTCTCGTCTCCTTCGCTGGCAATTATTGTCGAAAATCGCTGGAAACACGCGCAAATCGCATGAAATTGAAAAATTTCTTCTTGCGCCAGTGGCTTAATTAAGCACAAATATGGCGCATGCGCTGAGAATGTCGGAAAAGCTGCGGCCACGTTTAATTTCACGCCCGCTAACCGAGAACACGATAGATTAGCCTATTGGGAACAAGGTGTGTTCACGCTTGCACTTGCGATGCATTAGCAGTACTTGCGCGAACAATACAATGTGCACGAGCATATTGCTATTTGACAGCTAGTGTTGTGTTGCGGTTGGCTCTGGGCTGGCAATCGCCGCCGCTTCTCGTGCGTCATTGTTTAGTCTAATGTGTACGCAAACGAGTATTGTTTTCTCGGCGTGAATCACTTGCGAATGGCTTCAGTTGTGCGCTTGTTATCGCGGAAATTATGGACACGCTCAAATTTTGTTTCGACTAGTCTTGTGGGGAATTGTACTGGCTATAAGCGGATGTTTAGATTTTTTGTTTATGGCCACGTTGTGTTGAGTTATCGGCTATGTTTTGCAGTGGAGATGTTAAGTTATGGCTTGCATTCAAATTGCTGTTTGTTTATGCAATTTGTTGTGAGAATAGAAGATTTCTGCGTGGCCTGTTGTATACATTGTTTAACGTTTTGTCGCCTTTTATTAGAAATGTGATTTTAGAATAAAAGCTTTTCATTGGAATACCACTTTTTTGCGATCATGAAGCTTATGAGCCATCAATCACATTTGTTAATTATTCATTCTTACCATATTAAATTACTTGGTGGAATTATTGAAAACTTGAAGAATTCGGTGGTCTATTAGTGATTTAAATACTGGAACTTAAATACTGAACTATTAAATATAAAATTGGGATTTTACAATTTACTGAATACAAAAGAAAATTTATTAATCCTTAAACATTTCTGCAAATTATTGGGAAATTATTTTAACTGCTTTAAAGCATTAACATTTCATACTGTTTCATCAAAATGAAGTTTATTAAAGATTAAGACTTGGATTTTAATGACGTTAAAATTAAATTATCGAGAAATACAAAATAAAAATGTAATAATGACCTTAAAATATGCAAAAAACGGCGTAAATAGGGCAATCTGAGTCCTAACGTTAAATCATCAAAAAAATACAAAATAAAAAATTCAATTACGACTTACAAATGTCCTAGAAACGTAATTTCTTTTAATGGCATAAATTTTATTTCTTAATTATAACGTAGCCCACAACAAAACACTTCAGGTCGCAGTAAACTTTGAAAATTCAACTATCTAAGCAATGAATAACTATCTAAAACAATGAAATACGGTTCAGTTCATAAGAACATGAAGGAAATATTATTATAAAATAAAATTAGATAAGCTAAAGAAGGAAATGCATTGGTAATTTACCCCTTAATTCTTGTTTGGTTCATTAGTCATGTCTAGGAATAAATCCAATTACAAAAATACTCTAAAATGCAAAGAATATAAGAGAAATATTCAGTTTCCTTCTGGGCTTAATAAAAATAAAAATTAAGGCGCGTTAAGAAAAAATCGCAGCATTTTTCAAGAATGCAATAAAACCAAGCAAAATTCCCCAAAAAATACAGAGAATGTAAGACAAACCAAACAAAAACCACAGAAAATGCAGTACGATTTCACCAAAAATACTTCATTCGTAAAAAAGGTCAAAAAATGCACAAACAATGCAATATGATCAAAATGCGATCCCTATTAATTATGAAATATTTAAGCATGTCAAATTAATTATTGAAATAATTAATAATATGTTTGTGATAGTGCATAGAAAAATGGTTATAACTTTTAATCATATCATTGGAATTTAACAATTTATTACTATAATGAAGTTTATTAATTAACAAACCTTTATAAAGTTCGAAAAAATTATTTTTATTCTATCCAAATTAACTTCATTACTAAGTGTTTGTCAGTGTATATCGGACAAGAATTAATATATTGTTTTAAACAAGGCATTAAAATGTCGTATATATATATATTTTTTCTAAAATAAAGTGTAGATATTAATTTTAATAATTATGAAACTGTTATGTGAAGTTTCCAGGAAATATTTGCATTATAACCTCGTCAAATTAATTATAGAAGTAATTAAAGGACATTTTTCTAAGCGAGTACACTACTAGCAGTAAGGTTTATGAATATCAATAGAGTTTTACCGTGTTTGACAAAAATCAAGTTTATTAATCAACAAACACTTTTGTGAAGTGTGAAAGACATAATTTTATTCTAACCTACAAAATTAATTATAAAATGTTTGTCAGTAAATATAGAAGAGTCTTACTTGAATTTATAAACAGTCGGTCATGATATCATCTATATCCTAAGCGTGATAATTTGAAGGAAACACAGTTTTAAACATAATATTAGAATTTCATAATTTCCTTAAAATCTAGTTTATTAACTATTAAACACTTTTGAATTAATTAGTAATACGCGTTTGACGTAGAGCGTAGAAAAGTTGTTGTAGCTGTTAAACGAATCATTAGAATTTCACAATTTTTTAATAAAACCAAATTCGTTAATTAATCAGGAAACAAATCTGTAACTTTACACGAATTATGTAGTCTAGTGGTCTAATTATATTATTGCAATTTTTCCCAGCGAATGTGTAATACTAGCGGACACATTTGAGTCCATCATTGGGACGTCACAATATTTTACAAAAATTTAGTTTTTACCCATAAACATTTTTGTGAATTTTTAACAAAATTGTTAGATTACAACTATGTCGAATTACTTATTATAGAAGTGTGTAAGTTAATTAAATTTTTCCCAGCAAATGTACTTTGCTAATGCAATGTAATTACTAAAGTAAAAGAAAAGATGTCTGGTTCCAATATTGGAACTAAGTACTAACGTACTATCAACGTTGCAAATCATCTTTTCCTAATACAAAAAAAGTAATGTAATTAGTCGACCAATACTTATGTGAAGTTAAAAACACATAATTTCATTCTAACCGTTTAAGAATAATTATAAAGTGTTCGTTCGTGTATATAAAAAAGAATTGCTATAACTTTTATTAAACGCAACGTTAGAATTTCATTAATTTTTTAAATTAAAATATAGTTCATTAACTATCAAACACAAATAGGAAGTTACAAAGAAATATTTATATTCTAACCATATTTAATTATTTAGTGCAGTTCCTAATTAGTTGTTGTAACTTAAACATATCATCTTAAATTATTTAAAATTGAAAGTAGTTTTGGACGTGCATTTTAACATTATAATTAATGAAATTTCATACTCAAATTATTAATGAAAAGATATGCTGTAACTGGGAGTCGAACCACATACGTCTGAATTGCCGGAATTAATAATATGAACACATTCGACTCAGTGGTGATAATTATCACATCTACTAAGCCATTGTTTAGATTAGGTTGGCATTTGAACGCATGGACAAATGTCAACAGGTTTCAAGCACCTGAGCGTGTGTTGTATGTTATTTAAGATTGAAAGTTTTGGAGGTACAGGTTAGGGCGCTGAACCGGCAACTCAGAGGTCTGTGGTTCGACTCCCACAGCATGAAATTTTATTAATTATAATGTTTATATCATCGTAATTCTAATAAAAATGAAGTTTATGTTCGTCCCATCTATATAAAAAAATGATAACTTTTATATACAATACTAGAACTAATAGAATAATAAAAAAATTAAAATATAGTTTAATTAATTAATAAAGTTTCGAGTTATTGACGGGTTTTTCAAAGTACGTATAAAAGTTGTTGTAATTTTTAAACATATCATCGAAATTTGACAAGTTTTTGCTAAAATCAAGTCTATTAATCAACAAATAAATCTGCTAAGTTTAAACAAAATACGTAGATTCTAATCATGACAAATTTATTATTGGAGTAATTATAATTACAATAATTATTGAAATTTTTCAAAGCGAATATACAAAACTAGCAGTAACTTTTAGGAAAATCATTAGAATTTATTACTTTTAAACAGATCATTAGATTCCCATAATTTAAGTAGTTCTTTGAGATATCAAAGAAATATTTATATTTTAACCACGTTAATTTAATTATTGAAATAATTAGTGAGACATTAATTGAAATAATTAATGTCTCTGACATAGTGTGTAGTAGTTTTGTAAATGTAAACAAAGTATTGGAATTTTACAATAATATACATAGGAACTAACAGCATTTTTATTAATTAACCAACAATTCTGTGAGGCAGAAATAAATTATTTTGGTTCTAATCATGACACATTAATTACCCAAGTATTTCTTAGGAAATGTGCAAAACTAGCAATAACTTTTAATAATATAATTAGAATTTTACAATATTTCACAAAAAAGTTGTGTAAATTAATAAGCAAATACATACTTCTCTGCATTTTAAACCAAATATTTAGATTAGTACCATGCCCTATTAATTAATAAAGTAATTATTACATTTTTTCAGCGAATTTACAATATTATTAAAAGTTTCAAGAATACGGAATTTCAGAATATTTTACAAAAATGGAGTTTATTAGTGATGAAACACTTTTGTGAAATTTAAAAGACAGAATTTCATTCTAACCACGTTAAATTAATTAATTATTAAAAAGGGGGTCGCTAAATTTAGAAAAGAGTTGTTATAACTTTTAAACATCATTAAAATTCCATAATGTTTTAAATAAAATAGTTTATTAATTATAGTATCTACACTTCTGTTAAGTTTTACAGAAATATTTATATTCTAACTACCTTAAATTAATTAATGAACTAATTAGTGATGCGTCTGCCATAGTACGTAGAAAAGTTGTTGTAACTGTTAAACAAATTATTCAAATTACAGTTTTCCACTGAAATCAAGTTTATTTGGTGATTAAATAAATCTGTGAAGTTTATATTTTAACCATGACAAATCAATTACTGAAATTTCTCACCGAATATACAAACCTAGCAGTAACCATTAAAAATACCACTGAAATTTAACAATTTTTTACAAAAATGAATAATTAATCCTCAGCCGTATCTGTTGAGTCCCAAAGAAATCTATTCACATTAACTATATTAAAGTAATCACTAAACTGAAAATGGACAATGTCGTCCTACTAGCGCATAGTTACTGACACATTTGGACATTAAAATCCCCAAAAACTCACTTCGTTCCCACATGCCTACTTGTTCGAATGCAGCCGAACCGCTGGCATAAATATCATATAAATTCTTGTCTCTGAAGAAACTTTCCTTCTCCATCGCTTCTGCAGTGTCATTACATCGTGCCATCGTTCATACCTCGACTCCGGCGCATTTCGAGCTTTGCTTACCTTGTCCCACTCAATCACACTCTGCGCTCCTCGCACTTGGATACATATTCTCGCTGGCTCGACTGCAAGTCTGACTTAAGAGCCTTTAGTAGGTTGCACGCTGCACCCAGCTCGGACCTGCAATGGCCGGAATATTCTTCCGAGTCTTCGATGCACCTTGGCGTCCTTTCAAGCACGCAGCGCGTTGCATTGAGTTGAATTTCCTTCGTTCGTGTACAGTTGATCGTGGCTTGTTTACGGGGCCCGCATGGCATGCCCAAGCGGGCATGGACGTCACTCATGGCGTGCCGCATCCGCTCACAGACGAAATATTCGCGTTTTAATCATAATTTTTGCGCAAAAGTGCGCAAAACGCCATGAGGCGCCTGTATTAGCTGCTGCGGCTGATTTATGCACGTTGGCGAATTCGTATTGAGTGTTGTTCATTGTGCATTAAATTAGCTTTCAAATGATGTGTAATTTATAGCGTTAACTGTTTTACAACTTTAGTTAAACATGACATTTACGTTGTGTTATAATAACTATTTCGAAAGTAGCAAAAATATATTTTTAACACTCAGTAGATATTACTTAATTTATAGATGCATTTGTACTTTTGTTGTCTACAATTTTGACTTCATGTTCATGTTGAAAAGTTTCTCTAGTGATTTGAGTTATTGACACTTGAAGTCCCAGCGAGTGTCTCGAAAAGAATTCCACTATAAATAATACATCAAATCAAAGCCAATTTACTTGGCCGTCCGAAAGCTCAAACAGAAATAACGCATGCCGTATAAATCACGAGTTATGGCCAAAACCGTGCACAAAAGCGCACTCGCTCATTTTCCATCGATTTGAATAACAAAAAGTCTCGGGCGCATGCGCGCCAGCGCTCGCTTTCGTAATTCGCTTGTTTCTTGCTCTCCCGAAAGGTCTCGCGAGTCTCTCGAGCGTCTTCGAAACGTTAACGATTCATAAATTTCAGATTAACATGAATTACGACTGCGCAACGCCCGTTGCGCGCATCTTCTCGCTCCTTTCTTTCGTCGGCCGGCGCGCGGAGGCGTTTATCGAATTATCGAAACTCGCGAGAAAATTTTTACGCGCGCGCGCATAAAATGCGATTTGCATAATTATGCGCTGCGCGGCTCGTATGTTTCGGACACAGGGCGAAATGTGACTAGTGTCGGGAAAAGCGTGCTTTTTCGATAAGCGCGTTTTAATTAGAGCAGCATTTCCGTTGTTTTTCGTAAGAGAAACCACGTAAAAATCAGGGAAATTCCAGAGATAAGTTGAACGAAAGTTATTCATACGTGAGTACAAGCTCGGTAGAGAGAAGGCATGCACTATGCGCTATGTGCCATATCAAGCATACACATAACGCCAACGTGACTTAAGTTAAGTCAGGTAGTGCGCCCGGACCGCGGCGGCAACCGGTTTGCGATGGCGGCCAGCGCGTCATTGTTCGACGGGGCCGGCCGGAGGTTCATAACCCATCTTTATCTTCTCGCCGTTGAATGCCGCAGAGGCATTCACACCACAACGCCACACACAGCAGTCGGACTGTGAGTAACATGCGCATGCGCAGCAAACTCTAGCGAATTGAGCGTATTGTGCGTTGATTTATTTTTCGGCAGCGGGTACAATAACTTGTAACGAGCATGTATACGAACTAAACTTAACTAGTTTTGTCAGGAACAGAGTTAAGTCACGTTTGTGTAAGTAAGGCTTAAACAATAAAAATTAACCCTCGCGTTGATTGCGCGTTTTCATAGGAATCAATCTTAGTCGGGCGTCAGTCCAGTTCAAGTTCGACACGCAGCTGAGTTAAGTTAAACCATGAGAACAAAAACGCGCCGCTTCACCTTACCAGCAGTTGTGCTGTGTGTGAGAGTTGAAGAAACGCGAATAATAGCACGTTTTTTAAGTTCTGCGTCCAGATTTATCAATGTCAAAATTATTCACATATTCCGACAGTTGATATCGCGGATATTCCAAGCTACTTAACTGTTGCTTATTAGTTTGCGGGAGTTGTTACATGTGTTTAAGTCGTGAACAGGACGTTGGTTTTTATGTAGTTAGTTTTAACTGTGAAACAACGTGTTAAATTTATTACCGTTGTGTATTTTTATTGTGTGGGGATATTTGTCCAATATGCAAATGCGGGATTACCGGCTGACGGTGCGCGCACGATAAACGGCGAGATTTGTTCTAGCGGAAGCGGACCAGCGCAAACAGAGGTAAAAATTTAAGCGTAAAAAATGGCGCCGAACTAGCTACTTTTGCATTCGTTTTGAATTTCAACTAGGGTTCTTCTGTCGCTGGTTAACCACACTGTTTGTGTTTCCTGTGTGAATTAAGTATTCAATATTCATTACAATTTTACTTGACTTTCTACGAAGTATAAAATTATTTTAATTAGTTTATGTTGTCTATCATAATTCTTTAGAGTGTTTTAATACAGGTTTTGCTTAATGTCATAGTTTTACTTTTAAACTTAAACGAGTTAATTACACTGTGGGTGGATTAAAAAAAAGGCCGCTCGGTTGATTTTAGTATAGAAACATTCGTAATTTTTTGCTTTATTCTGTGCAGTCAAGATATATTCCAGGTGAGACGGTCATTTTTGCGTAAAATATTGTCAAAGTTTTCGAAATTTGAATGCAAAAAATAAATCAAAAAATTATGAATTTTTCTATACTAAAATCATCTGAGCGGCATTTTGACTCACCCACTGTGTTATTATATTACAAATCGTATATACCGTATATCAAAAGTCCCTAAAGCAAATTTTCAAAAAATCTGAATTTTTGTGGTTAGCAAATTTCTGCGTTCAACAAAGTTAATACATTTGTTCATAACTTTGCCAATTTATCAGATATCAAGTTAATATGAAATTGAGCTAATAGATTATAAAATTGTGAACAATTTTGGTGTCAACAATTGTTTGTTAGCAACAAAATTTATTGCTGAAAATTGGTTACAATGATGATTTTAGTGATAACGTTTATAAATTAATGCAACGCGTTAGTAATTTGATCATATCTTTCTTAATTTATCAATTATCAAGTTAATATAAAAATGGTCTTATAGAATATGAAATTGTGAACAATTTTTGTTGAAATATTTTTTTGTTAACAACAGGATATATTAGATAATATTAGTGATAAAGTAAGGTGAAGATTTTTGAGTGCTAATTTGCTCTTAATTGTGATAACTTATCAGATATCAACTTATTGTAAAAATTATATAAGATTAAAAAATCTAAAAACAACATTTTTATGAGTGTATCTAAAAAGATGTAAATAAAGTGGTCGATGTATGCATCACTCGCATTAAAAACGTGGTGCACCCGCCATAACATAAAGTGATTTTGATGCGCACCACGTTTTTAGTACGAGTGATGTTGACCACTATAATCATTTTAAGCAAAATTTTAACGGTAACTATGCATACGATTATTTATGTTAGTATTTTTTCTTAGTAACATGAATTAAAGTAGTAAAATTAAAGTTAACTGAACATTTTTAACATTTACAAGTTTATGCAGTGCTGTGGTAATTTGTATATAAGTTTGCTAATTTAACAGGTATCAAGTTCGTGTAAAAATGAGCTTTTAAATTATGAAACTCTTAATTTTTATATACAGAATAATTTCTTATGAACTAAATTTATTGGTTAAAACGAATAATAATGTAAATTGAAGATTTGTAATGTTTATACGAAAGTACGAAAGTACTGTTCCTTTAGTACTTTGGTCATAAGGTTGTAGATTAAGAAATTGTTAACAATTTTTGTTTAAATAATTTTTTGTTAGCAATAAAATTTATTAGTTAAAGTTGATGATAAAGTAAACACAAGATTTCTAACATTTATTAGTCAATGCAGCCCGTTAGTAATTTGTTCATAAGTTTGTTAATTTAATAGATATCAAGCTAATGTTAAAATGAGCTAATAGATTATGAAATCATTAACAATTTTTTTATAAAAATACATAGTTTTTTCTTAGTGTTCCGATTTATTAGTTAAAATTAAAAAAACTTGAAGTTTTGGAATTATTATTTAAATTATAAACTTTAAAATCAATTCCAATTATTTATAATATGTATTTATTAGTCAACATCAGTCAGGGCGATAAAAGAAAAATATCGAAGAAATAAATTTATGGGTTTATTAAAATTTATTTCTGCAATATTTTTTTATCACCCTGATGATGGCTATTAATATATAGCTGAAACTAGTTGGCTAATAATTATTATAAATAATTGGAATTGATTTTTAATTTAATTATTTTTACTTATATAAGTTTTTTAGGGCTTTACTATTTGCTAATTTAACGGATACAATAGCACCTCGGTAATTCGTACCTCGAGTATACGGAATCCTCTATAATTCGTAGTAAAAGTTCATGAACATAGCCTAAACTTGCACGTCTTTTGTGTATTTCTAACAATATTCTTCAACAATCTGTGAACATCCAAACTTCGTAATAACTGTTTTTATTATACATATAAATTGATACAATAGAGTAAAATGGGGGAACTTGGGACGACTTTTGAAAAATATTCGTCACCTCTTTGTCTAAAGTCTAAAAATTCTATTTTTTTAGAATAACTAGTTTAACCATCTGACTGCATCATACAAAAATTTCAGATTTTTTACTACACAATAAAATCAAAAATAATGCAA
>JAODVP010089383.1:0-13068 GCA_025400035.1 Tetradonia laticeps
CAGAATTTACAACTCTAACCACAACATTTCCAGTTCCATCAGATTTTCTCATTTCGGGTTGCGCCCGAATTTGATGACGTTAAAATCAGAAAAAAATGCCAAATTAAAAATGAAATAATGACATAAAAATGTCCCAAAAATGACGTTAAAACTTAAAGAAATAACATTATAAATTTTGTTTCTTAATGATTACGGAGCGCTTTCCACATAATAAAATACTTTTACAAATTTAACTAAACAACGAATTCCACACTTTATTTCCATGCATATAATAGAGAAAATATTATTTTAAAATACAATTTCATAAGATAAGGAAGAAAGTTTATTGCTGGTTGTCAATTGCTGACCCAATGACAAAGAAAATACAATCCATTAAATCGTACATACCATATCATTGGTGTTAAAATTTTGAACAAACAATACCAGGCAAATTTTAGGTTACATTAGGTTCGGGTTACTATTGGTTCTCATTCATAATAAAGCTAAGAAATAATCCAATAATCCAATGTTCAAAACACCAAAAATGCGTAGAATACAAGAGAAGTATTGAGTTTTGCTTCTAGAATTAATACAAACTATGACACACTGAAAA
Organism: Tetradonia laticeps; assembly: GCA_025400035.1. Lineage (NCBI taxonomy): Eukaryota > Metazoa > Arthropoda > Insecta > Coleoptera > Staphylinidae > Tetradonia > Tetradonia laticeps. The sequence goes on from JAODVP010089383.1 coordinate 593, forward strand.
AAACTGGGGTCAATTAATCTGCACAGAATGAAAAATTTAATTCAGAGAGTTAAAAATATGTAGAATTTTTACAAAAAGATCACAGCTCCGAATCTCAGTTGATTTTTGCAGAATAAATTAATGAAAAATATAAATGTTTTGCATAGGATCTAACGGTAGTCAATTGGGAAGATAATAATTGTATTTTTATATTTGGTAACCTGAACCACACGCTAGTAGCAGCTAGTGCCTCTATGCATTTTAATAGGGATGGCTTTAGTTGCTTGCATCGAGGGTTTTCTGACCAGTCATTTAAATCATCAGCTGAATAGGACCGCGATGCGTGCGTTCAGATTAGTACCAAACAACCTAATTCAATACCTTCCGTTTGCCTACGCAATTCCATATGATAACTCCTTATTTTCATTCATTTATTCTGCAAAACCCAGCTGGGGTTCGGAGCTGCGGTCTATTTGTAAAAATTCTCCATTTTTAACTCTCTGAATTAAATTTTTCGTTCTGCGCAGATTAATTGATTCCAGTTTGTCTCAGCGTGTAATTTTAAGTCGGTTAAGAAAAAAAATCGCACAAGTCCTCAAACATGCAAAGAATGCTAGGAAACCCAAGAAAAATGCAAAGAATGTAATTAAAACCAAACGCAAATAAGCTTCTAAATTCCATACGACTTCCTTCAAAATACCCCAATCATCAAAAATGTAAAAGATGTAGAAACAATCAAAATTTGTGCCATAATGATTAATTGCATAATTATCTATTCTAGGAAAGGTAGAAAACACATGCAAATTAATTAGGAAAGCCAATAATTGGATATTTTAGATTTACGATAAGTACCGAATAGACAAACTCAATATTTGTAATTACATACCAGACGTTACAAAGAGGACGCGTAAAATGTAATAGGATAATTTTGTAAGATTTTCTTCCAACATCTGATAATAACATCACGTCGTTCAGACTTGTATAGTCGAGCTTATCTTATTTAAAATTCACAACTCAATCCTTATATGCATCTACATAACATAAAACATAACATCGGTACCGAAAACAAAAAGTGAAATTATCGGCAGACATCACGTACGTTCAAAAGTGAAGAAATTGTGCTTCTTGGTCACATGGTCGCATGATCACATGCTCTTTGCATACCTAAGTATTCCCACCGTATGTAAACATTCCCCATACACAACCGATTCCTATCAAACACAGTCAAAACGATATATAAACCGACAGCAAATCACCAATCAACATAGTCAAATTATTCTTTGAACATTAACCACCTTAATTACACCCAAGCGAAATGGCAGCTAAGCTAATGGTACGTACAATAGACTTTATTATAGTGCTTCCAAAACATGAACGAAACTGGCCAACAGGGCGCACATAATTTCCGGGGCAGTAGATATATAAATTGGTAGAGCTGTATTTTAATTATGATTCAATTGTCCAACAAAGTTTGTATTAGTTAATATTATTACAGCTTCCTAAACGTCATACACTCCCGTGCTCACCCCGAGTTTGCAAAGTAATTTCAATTATTCCGCATTTGTTTGGTTTCAGTTCTTTGCCGTTGCATTGCTTGGAGCTCTCTCCTCCGTCTCAGCAGGAATTGTTTCCGGGGTGCCGGTGCCGGTGGCGGCGGCAGCATACGTCGCACCGTACGCGAGCAGCTACAACGCTCACGTTGTCAATCACGCGGTCGCCGCACCTGTAGCTGTGGGCCACATTGCTGCCGCTCCGTACGTCGCCGCCCCCGCTGCGTTACCTTATGCACTACCACACGCTCATGCACATGCTCATGCTCATGCAGCTCCATTCGTCTATTCGGAACCTTTGGTAGTTGCCAAATAAATGGGTGTATGTACCTACATGTTCTGTAAATTTTGTAAATACAATCATAAAATTGTATCAAGTCTAATAAATTTTGCCGATTGAAAGAAAACTGAAAAATACTTACAACCTACTTTGTCCACAATCATCAATCACAATGCAACTTCAGGTGCATTAGGAATAAATCGACATACTTACCGCTGTCATTTTACCTTGATTTAATTTTTAATTTTTTGTAATGAGTATTACTCTTATGCCCTAGATATTGACCGTTTAAAGGCATGGAAAGAACTACAAAGTGTTAAAATACGTTTGACAACTTGATAGTTTCATCAAAACTTGATAATGACCTGATTACTAAGGCTTCTCATCGAAGCTTTCTATATATTGAACGCTATTCCCAAGAATTGATTTCAAGTTATCTCCTGTTAATTCAATAAAGTTCTTTAACTAAATCTTATTGCATTAGGTAGTCGGTTATCTAATGTTGGACTGTACCTGCAATTTACCTAAACATTGGTGAAAGTTGCCTATGGTTTTACATAGGTAGGCAAAAGTCAGATTACACAAGCGCTAAGAACAAATCTTAATAAAGTACTTGGCAGTAAAATGAGACACGGACAGGAGACATGGAGTTTTTCCAAGTAATGAATTGTGGAAATAATTTAATTTTAGAGTGATAATTATAAAAATAATACTAAATACTTATCTATTAATATGTTACTGGATTTATTTTCATTTATAAATTTACAATAAATTTTACCAACCGAACGGAATAAATAAAGTCATCTATTAGAAACATAAGTTTATTATTTGATTGAAGTGTTTCTATGTTGAATTTATTTATGAGCATTGGGAAATCCGAAAACACTTTGTATAAATAACAAGTTATCGACACATATTCCATTTTCATATATCTTCCATTCGCCGTAGTCATTGCGGCAAGTGCAGTGGTACTCGCAGAAAAAACGCGAAAAAGTCATGAGAATGGAAACCTTTGCTAACTAGCTGCACATGAATACATGAACACATGAACTAGGTCTTGGAACTGCACCCAGTAAGGCACGACTGCAGCCTTGCCTATATAAAACGAAAACCTGCATGCGATTGAATCAATTGAGCTTCTAAAATCTGCGAAGTAACTCTAAGTTTTCCGTGCATTTTATTGCTTGAATTGATTGAATTTGTATTGATTGAATTCCTACAAGTATTACAAATAATACTTACCTAGTAACAATGTTTAAACTTGTAAGTATTTCTACATAATAATATTAAGAAAATTAACCATTGTTTTTGTTAATAATGTGGCATTGTTGTAGGTTTTTGTTGCCTTGTTTTCTGCAGTTAGTGCTGGAGTAATTCACGATCACTTCGGACCCGCCGGACTAGTTCTAGGCCCGGTCCCAGCGGCACCAGTGCATGCCGCCCCCGTGCTACACGCCGCACCGGTGGCAGTTAAAGCTCATGCCGCTACTTCTTTTGCCAATTCGAACCTGGTCGCTCTGCATCCACATCCGGTCGCTGTGGCACCAGCACATCCGGTTGTGCATTCTGCGCCAGTTGCTCCATTAGTTCTAGGACATGGTTTTGGTCCTCATGGACTTTATGCACATCATTAAAACGCTTAACATTAAACACCCACCTGCATGTTTGACAATTATTCAGTTGACGAACTAGAAACTCCCACACCTACACTCTGCATCAACCGAACCAGGATTATTATCTATTTACTTTATTTTTGTGTGGCTTGATTTTGTTACGCATTGTTAGTTTTAATTTAATTTAATTATTTCTATTGAGTTGAACAATAAATTTATTCTATTATATGTATATTTTGATCACTATCAATTTATCAACAATAATGAAATTATTTTGATGATAAGTGTGTTAGATATTCGTAATTATTCATAACGAAATCAGAAAATTTGGAAAAGAAGATGCATTTTCCTTTCGATATAAATCTGAACACTGTATTGCAGCGACATCCGTTGTTAAATTCAGCAACTTGCATAAAGTACTCTATAATCAAATAAACCACACTTACAGTCTTAGTCATTAGAGGCCATGCTTATTAGTTTTATTAAATTAAGTAATTATAATCTACTTGTAATTCCTGTATGAAAATAATTAATCATGTTTCATGCTAAAATAAAATTTTAAAACCTTATCATCATTTTAGAGTTCGAAAACGTAGTATTGCTGATACAGCAGATTGTCATTGTAAGTCATTGATGCCATGAATACAGATAAATAAACAGTTCGGTACACTAGTTTGAAGGTCAATTTTAATGTCTCACAAGCCTCACAAACAATTGCAGTATTGTAATCGTTAATGTTTCATAGCCACTTATGATATGTACAAAAATATAACAATATATAGTAAGTTCCTAACACAGAGGCGATTCACTATCATTAGAAACCCCACCGATTACATCGCTATTGTTGCGACTGGTTTGTGATTCACCGACCTTCATTTTTCGTAGAAGGTTCAACAGCTGTTTCAACATATACAAGTTATTAATACATGTACCTGCACCTCATTGAAACTTCACGATTATATTTATCTGCAAAACTTAAATAATGGATTACAAACAGGTAAATCATTGACTTTTTTAACTTATGAAGTATTACTTATGTCATTTTAGTTACTTGCTGATCTGAGATTTATACAACCTGCTGAGCTAGGAAAACTTCATCAAGTAAGTTTATTCAAGAAGAACAGTGAAGATGAACAAAATGCAGAAACTGATGTACAAGAACTTAGAAGGAAATTGGAGAGACACAAACCTCCTGCATTTGAACTTTCTATGTCTGTTAATGATATTAAACAAAAACAATTGGCGTACGTGATGCAAAGATCTGCTCAGATAAATAATTCAGCAGGTATAGTGTTTTATAATCTGCATAAACAATAGGTTTTAATCCTATGTAAATTATTTCAGGAACAAATATGGTTGATAATAACGAATTTCCAGTTTTGGGCAGAAATAAGCAAGTAAAATGTAAGGTTATGTTATTATTGTCGGTTTTATATATTTTGAATGGATTGAAACCGACAATTTTTATTTTATTTAGACACACAGTGCTACAGCAGTATCCTGCAAATGAACAAATCTATGAATAATCTTTCTATCACTGCAAAGAAATCAAAGAATGCATCTTCTACAGTTGACAGTACAATTAATTCTAAGAAGAGTATGAGGAATGTAAAAGCGGCCAGAGATAATGTTAAAGATAATATAATAGGTAAAATTTCAAAAGGAACTTATGTTATGATGTGAGTATGATAATTTTGTTTCAGGGCACAACAGTTTTGCGAGCCTTGCATCTGATTCAGATAGTAGTAGCGAACAAAGTGATAATGAGTGTGAGCGCATTCTGAATGCTAAAATCGATCAAATTGTACCAAAGCTTAGCAAGAAGAAGCGACGTAAGAGAAATAAGAAAGGAACCCTGAAGAAAAACCAACAACCGATTAAATTAAAACGTATGTAGCTTGTCACCTTTGTTGAAATTATTTCATACAATTTTTCAACTTTGTTACTTCATTTGATTTTCAGGAGACTCTTCAATTCAACTGTTTGAGACAGACAACAAGTTTATGCTACAGGACAAAAACAATAATAAAGGCATGGATGATGATTTGAATAAAGCAGGAGTGAGTAAAGAACCTGAACTTCCAGAGATGTGGGTGGAGCGGAAATATCGTATTCAACATCCACCGAGAGGTTAACATAACCTACAGAATTGGCATGGTACATATTTTATCCGTTGATTTCGTAGGATTGGAACACATTTATCCAAGACGTGTTGAAATAACCGAAGTTCTACATGTACGTGAAGATGTGGAAAGACGTATAGTGGAGCACAGGTTAAGGAATATTTCAAGTGGGTATATTTTTCGAGGCACAGTCTTCGATCCTTTGTATCTCCGTGTGCAGGTTAATCATACAAATTATGCTTTTTGGAGTGTTTGTTGTTATGGGTGTTTCATAGTACATTAGTTATTATTGCCAAAGTCATATAAAACTACCAAGTCGTGTCACTTCTGATTATTTCTGATTCTATTTTCTGCGAGGGAAAATTACTCTCACATGTCAGCGCATGTGTGCGTTTAGAGAACGACTCAGTAATTTCATATGACTTTGTTTTTTTTTTCTTAAGGTAATATAAGCCAGCCATGTCAAATGAACCGAAGCGAAAACCCGATTGTCATGTTTTTTTTTTTCATTTTGGTACTCATGAAGTACTCATAGATAGGAGAAATAGCAGTATTTCAGATTTTTACATGCTTTAGGTCTCAAATAGTGGACCCTCGAAGAAAAATTATGATTTTTTAGATTAGGGTAGGTTAGGTTTATCTTCAAAGTCATTCAAAACCGATTTTAACCTTGAATTTCTCAAAAAGTCATCTTTTTAAAATAATTGAACAATTCCGATAAAAACCTACATATTTCAGCATAAGGTACGGAAAGTTTTATAGCAGGATCAAATTGGGGTCAATTTTTTTTTACATTTTTGTTATTATTAGTAATATATTGAGAAAATGTACAAATAGAACATTCAAGATACGAATTAAAAATGACTAATGTCGTATATTGTTGGCTAGTTCTAAATTTTTTAGTAACAGTATCTGTGGTCAAAATCCAAGTTTGCAGCGTCTTAAGACCTGTACTAAATTTCTGTATAGTTTTTCATATATCTTTTACGCTATCTCCCAAACGTTTCCAAAGAAACATCATATACTTCCCCGGCACATTGAACTATAATTTATTTAATCTTTAATTGGGATGTTCGTTTAAACGTTTCATTTACATAAGCGGCTCCATATTTTCTTATAAATATTACGAATTAATTATATATCGATTTTGAAATAGATTAAATTTGTTGCAATGTGAGGCCATATTCCATTCTGTAGGTTAAATAGAATTGGACCTATAGCTCTTGAAAAAATAGTTATTTTTTTCAAAATATTGAAATTTCTGGTTTTGCACAACTTTAGCCTTTAATTTTGGGGTAGCAAATTTAATTAAATTAAATATAGCTAATTAGTTATAATTTCAGCGCAAAATATCGAACAGTTTTTCCGCAACCTTTAAAAAGACAAAAGATGGGAAAATTGTCAAGTTTACAAGTATTTTGCATCTACACTCTTGGCTAATCTACAGACAATGCTTTAAAGCTACTATAAAAATTTGGGCATTTTTGAGTGCCAACTCCTTCGACGCTACAAATTTGGATTTATGGTACTGATAATAACAACATATTAAAAATGCTATTTTTAAAGCTTTTGTTGATTGGACATGTTTGTTTTATGGTGTTATCCAGGTGAATTCAATTTACTATAACTTACAATTAGTTACATTCATCTTTTCTCTTGAAATGATTGGTTTCCCCAAAATTAAAGGTTAAAGTTGAACAAAATTGAAAATTTGCTGATGTTTGATGAGCTATAACTATCCACTTCTCTGTAATCTACAGAGATTTAGTTTCATATTTAATTAATTCATGCTCATATTCAAATTTAATCTATTGTAAAATCGATATAAGATTGTTTCATTGATACAGATCATAACAGATCATATAATAAAATGTCAGAACTAGCCGAATACATATATAGTTTTTATTTTATTTTACGAATACATTTTTGCACGAAAATCAAACAGTTTGTACATTAAAATCCGTAGAATTATGATTCCACAAACAGAATTATAAAATGTCCTTACTTCACACGTCGCACTTTTGAAATCCAAGTTTGTACTCGCTGGGCCCGCGCCCATTGCAAAAGCATTTAAGGGTCGGATTTTGAGGTCCTAGTTCAAACATGCATTTCAAAACTCCACCACGAGCAAATCGCAATCTACAAACGTCTTTTGCATAATTTCTCGAATTGATCCCATTGTGATCCTACCATGAAACTTTCCATACATGAAATATACGGGTATTTATTTGCATTTTTCAAAAAAATTTAAAAGTTTTTGAGAGAGAAAGAAATTAACAAACGTTTTACGGCACACAGTACAACTTTAGATTTACCGAAGACGAAACGAATTTGGGAAGTAATTACATAATCTATAATCTGTTGTCGGAAAATTTTTAAAAAATTGTTCCAGTTTTGTTGCATGCCGCCACATTAAAACCTAGTGACAACGAACTCGAGTTTCGCATTATAGCTTTGAATCAATCCGCTATATCCTAACAGAACTAATAATTCATTACAATAAATGAAGCCCGGTAATCATCTCGCGAAGTGGAGGGGATAGCGCCGCCGTTTTGTTATATATCGTGGTTTGCAATATCATATATTGACGTGAATGCGTCCACCAAATTGAATTATAGGGATGTAAACAATGTTACGAAATTAAGGCAAACTGTATGCCTTAAATTCGTAACATTGTTTACATCCTTTACCTAACGGGCCTCCATTAGGGCAACGTCGCGAAACGTGGCATCCGCGAATTGGTCGGCTCTGATAGCATTATGATATTAGTTAAAAATAGTGATAGTTCTTATTATAAGCTGGTTCATTGAAAAAAAATTATTTAATGTTTTCATATCATATATATGTTGATAAACTATAATCCATTATACTGACTTAATCACGTTAAATTTATGGCTGTATTATAGATACAGCCAAATCGTGTTTTTATGTTTGTTGTGAATTTGCATGATATTTTTATTCACTAATCCTCTTATATACTCTTAAATATGAGTTAATTGATATGTTAACAAATATTTTTCTATTTTCTAGACTTTCCGTCCCAGATCATTTGAAGCTATAATTAGAGCGATAGCAGTTGCTGATTTTTTTGGCAAACAACACCTTCGGTATCTTGACAATTATTTCATTTCAAGAATCATTATGCATATTAATTTAATGGCACATGTACCATTTTAAATTCTGTTTTTATAAGAAATTTTTATTGTGTCAATTATTACAAACTTACTGTTTTGATTTTTGGAATAGTACGTTATATATGAATGAAATAAATAAATTCCGTACATAAAAACATTCTATACTAAAAACAAATTACTATGTAATTAAATGTGTAAAAGGATTAGAGCATGAAATTCCAGCTCAATTATTCCAAGGACCAATGTTAATTGAATCATTATGATGAAACTATTAGTAACGATAAATGCACCTGAACGAAAATGAATTTGCTTAGAAATGCGTAAACGATAAACCACAGATAGCGTTATTCATAAATATTTACAAAGGATTATAATCAGGGCTTTACTACTGGAGAGGTCTAGCTTCCTAAGGTTTTATTGTCGCATAGTTTTTTTTGTTTTTGTATACCTCTGATTATATTTAAGGAAGAATTTGGTGGAACTTGTTTGTATGCGCACATTAATTGAGAATTTTTAAAGTAAGTTTTAGATAAATCCAACACTGTGAGTAGTTGATCTCACTCACAATCAGTACTAGATAAGTTTATTTTCATGTCTCTTATTTGAAGGCAGACGCTATATTTATGCAAACGATCTATTTCATCGATTACATGAAATGCAATTACTCGACCATCGTGTCTGGTGCACGTCCAGCACGTCCAGTCACGTATGTGAAATACTTAGCAATGCTGTGATCAACAATGCGTGACCATACTTAATTTTTACGAAAAATCGCTTGCAACACATTCCAAGTTCAACTCCATAAAAATCAAATCTAGGTAAAACGTAAAAACTGCACATTTTAAGCGTAATAACCATTATGAATATTATAATGGCGTTCATTTGTTGACGTTACAAACGTATTAATTACGAAACACTTCTGTTTGTTTATTAAGCAACTTGCTCTTGCTCTTGTTTCGTTCTACCAGCAATGCCGTTAGCGCAGATTTCCACGCGACTGATGACAACGATTACCTTGATTAAATAATGGTCTTGCATTACGCGTCCTCCTGTATAATTTTCACACAATTGCAATATTACTCATTCACAAAGACGCAATGCGCAATTGTGTAAGACGCCTTGTGTTTCTCACTTCTTAAGCCGAAGGTGTGTGTACCCCAGAGTAGCAGGTAGTAATGGTATAAATACAAACGACGAGTGTCTGAAGAGCATTAGTCAGCTATCAGCAGCATAAAGTAACTAACCCTCAAAAACTCAGTAAACATGTTCAAATTAGCCGTGTTCATCGCCATGATGGCCGTCGTCTGCCAGGCAGCCCCCAAGCCTGGGTTCCTCCATGAACCATTGATTGCGACCTATCCTGTTGCAACCAGCCACAGCTCCAGGATAGACATTCACAGCAAACCGATTGTGGTAGCCGCAGCTCCAGCCATCGTCCATGCTCCCATTGTTGCTGCTCCCATTGTGAAGACAATCCTCCCCGCTGCTGTTTCGCACAGCTCCAGGTACGATGTCCACTCAGCTCCTCTGATTTCCTATGGACATGGGTATGGATATGGACATGGATATTACGGAGGTCTGGGATCAGGTTGGGGACATGGATATGGATTAGGATATGATCATGGTCTTCTTGGACATTACGGACACTATTAAGTTGCTGCAGTTAGGAGATGTCTACGGGAACGTAATTAGTTGAAGTAACAATGGTTCACGTTTACAGTGGAGCAGGTACTTGATGAATTACGTTCTGTCTGATTAAACTGATCTTGCCGTCACTGCTATGTATTTATTTGTAAAGGAATTGTATATATTCATTTTGTAAAAAGTGTATAAAAACGTTAAAATGTAAAAAATGTTATAAAAATAAATGCTGCTGTTTTTATAAAAACCATATCTTGCATTTTATTTCTTTAAATTTATAAGTGACTTTCAATATATAATTTGAACTTCTCCATGGGGCCATGATGAAGTATTTTTCTTAGTTAAGAATTGAAAAGAGACTGATAAAGGAATAGTATTAAAATAATTCGATAGCAACGGATGTATTATTAAAAAAAAAATGCGATCTTTACTAAGTTGGGTTATTCTATAAATTAGTAAATTATGAAAATTCAAAATATTGGCTTTGGCAATTAATTATTTTACAACCAATGCAGAATTTTATAGTCTCCAGAATACACTAGAGCCCTAAAATAATTAAAGGAACCATTTATTACAATTGCAGATTTATCATTATAATTACAAAGCTGGCTGGTATTTACATTAAATTACCTTATTTATTGCTTAGATTGCTTAGATGATGACTGTTACTATTTGAAAATAAATATTTCTGTCAAATCGATGCATGTTAACGACAGCTGATGATTAAAACTTTGTAGCTTCTCGAGTCAATATATATACCAATTAATTTAACTTTGGATAGAGGATAGATTTGAATCTAGAGGAGTTCGAACCGTAATTTTTACTAACTGTGACAGTTTTCTATGGTTTTATACAACTAACTTAAATTTTTGGTTTAGATTTCTTTTCACCAAAGGAGAATATCAATAAGGTGATATTTACAATTGATATTAACAATTTGCAACTAATTTTCGAGCAAACTGCGTGTTTTTTGTAAAGTTACAGACAGTATACCTCGAAGAATTTTCTAGTTTTATAAAATTTACTTTGTAGTTTTAAAATCCTTAATTTCAAAGAAGTACATAGGGTCATTTCAAGTTAATATGTATCATTGTTATGAACAATGTACTTTTTATTTACTACCGAAACAGTTAATAATTCCCTTCAAATATTCACCAAATCTACAAAATGAATTGTTATAAAAACCGCCATTTACTTCTCTTCAATTTTTTTTTTCATTTTAACACCTTATAATATGGATTAAAACTTACAGGAATAGCTTAGACAAAATAGCTTTTTAAGGTGTATAAATTCTGATATGTAATTTGGTACAGATGTCAAGTATAACATTACGTAATGAAAATGTGAAAATTCTCCAACGATGTGCTTATGTTTTATTCAAAGGCAAAGGTGAAGAATTTCGTTTTTTGCAGTTATTTTGAAAACTATAAGTGCGTAAGAAAGGCCATATAAATAATAAAATTTCCAACAGTCAAAGTATTATTCTTTTTTTTTGTTCAACTCAAATTGGAATTTGCAACTTAAAACACTATGGATTGTTTGGTTGTTCTAATTACACAGGAAGAAAGTGAAACTTTTATACTATAAGCTGAAATGAAAAATATTTCATTATTATTAATGGATTTCAAGATAATTATTTTTTTCTAACGAGTGTAACAAATTTAACAAAATTTTTACTAAAGCGCGGCATATTAACATATAGAGCAGCTTAGTTTATGTCTTCATATTTAGGTCCGAAACCAGGTTTTTGAAATTCTAACCTCGCAATAATGGCATTTGAAGATTGGTAAGTTAAATTAAGATTTGAAGGCTTTCTCAGTTATGTCTCGTTAGTTTGATTGCAAATTACATTAATTGAGAGAAGAAGTAACCTGCCACTGATGACACACTGTGCCATTCTGGGGTCAATTAACCTCAGAGAGTTAAAAATAGGTAGAACTTTTACAAAAAGGGTGCAGCTCAAAATCTTAGTTGGTTTTTGCAGAATAAATTAGTGAAAATGAAGAGTACATATATGGAATTGTATGGGTAAACGGAAGTCATGAAATTGTTTATTTGCTACTTTACTATTGGACTCTCGTACGAGGATTGAATCAGGTAGCTGCATGAGCTGTCACTCGAGTACGTTTTGGAGGGTAAACAAACAAGGAACTGAA
>JAODVP010089415.1:0-13063 GCA_025400035.1 Tetradonia laticeps
TTTATAAGACATTCCAAAAGTTTCGGTTTTCGGTTTCGGTTTCGGCCGAAACTGAGAGTAAGCCGAATATTCGGTTTCGGTTTCGGCCGAAACTGAAAAAGAATTTTTCGGTCGGACTCTAGTATCTAGGTTTTACTTTTGTTACTTTTTACCTTATGCGGCTTTTTAAAGCTTCACGTACGATGCCAATAATACGTGTTCTAGTACAAGATATTACACAGGCCAACAGAAAAGATAATTTTTTTCTTTGATGCCAAAAATTTTAAAATTGATTATAGTTGTACATATTTAGATAAGTGCATTTGTTAAGGTATGCAAAAATATGTATAAGCATTCCAACGTCAAATATAACTAGTTCTATATGACTTTCCAGCATTCTCATAAACAAGTATTTTTTAGCATTTCAAGGAGCAGGCAATGACTAACTCCATAATGCAGGGCATAATATTTTTAAAAAATCATGTTCAAACACTATCACACAAAAATGGCTGAGAGCAATTGCTTTTATACAACGTGGGGCTGCTTCACTTTCTAATTTCAAATGCGTGCAAAGTTGAGTGACTTGACAACAAAGAGATCTCCTTCGAGAGATGACACTTTAAAATTTTGTTCTGGCACAGCTCATTGCGTTTAGTCAATACGTTTAGACAAACTCCAAGTTCCATGGAATAAAGAAATGGAGCCTCTTGTCCCATTAAGTTCATTGAAAATACTGTGCCAGGGAGAGCTTTAATTATGGAATCTTACGATTTGTCCACTTGTAATTAGTCTCCATGGAGTCTAACGATAGGTTACATGCTCTTGAAAACCAGCTAAATTAGAACTTAACGTTACTGCCTATGTTATATAAATCAAATATAATATTTCTGATTATAATGCGTTTCAATCAAGAAAATTACGTTGCCGCACCCTGTATAATTTATTTACTTAAAAACAAGCAATATAGAGTGAAGTAACTTAATATTCGTTCTTTAAATAGTTGTCGTGATAACGAAACGATCTTCTAAGGTAGGGAACACATCAAAGTTTTGTCCTAACACAGTTCATTGGCCCTCATGCATTTGTCCGTTTCCAATGGATATTCAGTGAAATGCAGGGCATCTGTACTGAACCTGCAATGAAAATCTACCTTCAGACAAACTGGAATTTCGGCAAACTAAAGAACTGCAAAGCCACGGACCATTACATCACCTGAGAACATTGAGAAAGTGAGAGTTTTAATATTACGCTCTCATGATTTAGCCCTTTTTGATGTTTTCTAAAAGACCCTCTACAACTTAAGCCTTGCCAACATAACACCTCTGACTCAATGTATCGAGGATAGAAGACATAACCTATTCTTAATAAGTACGTAAACTTTAACAAGGTAGTGTAGGAAGCAAATAAATTGCGTTACATTAAGTTTTCTTATATCCCAACAAAAACAAACTCACAAATTTAAAAGTGCCAAGTTCCTGACCGAGTAAAAGATACTAAGAGTTTGTGGGTGGACTTCATCCTGTATATAATTTATAATAGAAAATATATAACTATCCAATTGAATAAATGAAATTCAAACCAGTAAATAACGCAGCCATCACTGTCAATTAAAAAAATCAATTTAAATCTGCACTCTGCATTTTGCTTTCAAGTTGTTTTTATTGTATTTGAGCCATTAGTGCCGCTGCGCTTAAACCGGAAATTGATAAACAGAGCATATCGCGTTGAAACGCGTGCTCTGTGTCGGTTTCCGCTGCTCACTGCACACCCTAAAGTCCATTCCGTCAATTCCGATTATAACCAACATACATATGCAGAATCAAAGTTTTTTTCCCTGCTTAGGCGTAAGCATATAACAAGTGTTAAGTGTTAATTATATTAGCTATGATGTAACCAATCCTTACATTATCGCATCGTTCAGTGCTAGCGCCGTTTAGTCTGGGCAATTGCATGGAAAAGTCACACGAACATCACAATGAGTCTATGAAATAATGGAGAAAACAAATGAGAGTGAATGAATTTACATGACATACTGACTCAATTTCACTCACGATGTTACTATTTGATCAAAATTCCCACAGTTCCACTGAGTATATTAGATGTATGCACAACTTCTATTGTTTTACAAATTAATATAGGCATATTTATATAAAAATTATAATAATTATGTTCTAAATTGAGACGCCCTGTATTGACATCCGGTAATTGCGTGCGGTGCGGGTTGCAAGGTCGTTCGCGCAAGTCAAGGAACACCCAGGAAACGACAGGAAACAAGAACACTATGCGACTATGCTTGTTGGAGTGGAATGGAATGGAATGAATGAAAGAAACATCATAAAGCACAGAGGAGCGTATAGCTCACATCACACACCGGAACGACTATTCTCTACGGAACAAACAAACACGCAACTTATAACGCACAACAAATAATCTAACATAGGTAAAAGTGAGGAAGTGGGAGGAAGTGCACAATGATCGCAACCAACACAGCACAACACACAACGGTCGATTTGCGAGCATTCGCGCACTACCATCGAGGGCGCTTCGAGCGTTACCTCAATCAAGATCATACGTCCTATAACTCTATCTCTTTTCACTATCAATAATGCTGTACAGTGCTTCTCACTTGCACAATGAAAGGTGCCTGCTCAACATTTATGAGTAATCCGTTCGGCTCGCCGCAGTTATCGCACAGGCACAGTCGCACTAGTCGCACTGTCGCACTTTCATACCTTTCATACAGATAATACGATTCATACAATCCATACAATTGTTGCGAGTGACTGTCGTGATTCGGGGTTGTGCGAATGTTTCGCATCGAGAGGTATTCATAGTGTGTGCGATAGGTTGTGCGATGCGTCTCGCGTCCCTGTTATCGGCAGCTGCAGCGGCTGCACCAGCAGTACGGATCTAGTCTGCTGAGTGTGGTGCATGTGCGAAGTGTGAATTATGTGCCAGTGCGCGTCGCCAGTGAACACAGTGAGCCTAGTGCACCGTTGAAGAAGCTCCAGGTCACCTGCGCCTCCATGTACACCGCAGACGGCGCGATGCCGTCGCCTATCACTGTCGCCGAGTTCGTGCGCGAGGCTGAGGATGATTATAACAGTCCGATCACGTCTAATTTCGTGTCACGGATGCCGCATTGTCGTCAGGCTATTAACAACTACGAAGAGGTAAATACTTTAAATTTCAGTTAAATTTCATTGTAATACATTACATTACATTTATGCATTTTAAATAATGCAATTAGACCGAATTCAATTTGTTTTGTATAGTGGACATTGTGTACTTTGTGCGGTTGTGAGTGTAAACAATTGACAGTCAAGCGATAACACGAGCTGTCGATTGTCATTTGTTTATATGTTCAATACTCATTGCTGGAATCACTCGCGGTGTTCGCGGTTTACGTAAACTGACGACTCACACGAATCACGCCGTGGCATGAAATACGAGTTATTAATAAACTTTACGTATTTTATCACTCGAATCCACGAATTCTTGACTATAATGTTGCGCGTGACTCGTGACACTTGTATCTGATTTCTATGATTATGAATTTTTAGATTCTTGACTATGACAGGGAGGGGTTGACCAAAATGAAAAAGGCTATTAAGGCTATTATTACATCTGGCACAAGTAAGTGTTTATCTTTTTTGGTTCATTTTCAAATTATGACACTTTTACGACCGATTGGTTGCCTACTTTTTCTTAAATTCACATAAATTTGTTATTTTAAAGTTTATTGGTCATTGGCGTATGATGGGTTGCCTATAAGACCTAATTGCATGAGATTGCTCTTTTAATCTAAGATTTTAAAACTTGTTTCACAAGTGGCTTAAAATAAGTATAAGAAATATATTTAGTAAAATATTTGCTAATTATGTGTTACCGTTTTAGCACATGTAGAAAACGAAATAACATTATCACAAGCACTCGAAAAACTCGGCCATGGTCTCTCCAGAGACGACGACGACGTGAGCATCAGCGCCGCGTTCGCGAAATTCTCCGTGGTGAACAAAGAACTCTCAGCCCTAATGAAAACGCTGATGCAGAACATGCAAAACATTGTCTTGTTCCCCCTCGACGCTATATTAAAAGGAGACCTACGCGGCGTCAAAGGCGACCTCAAGCGGCCCTTCGAGAAAGCGTGGAAAGACTACGAATCCAAATACATGAAGCTGGAGAAAGAGAAGAAGCAGCATGCCAAAGACGCCGGCCTCTTCAGGCAGGAGATCACCTCGGCCGAGGTGGCAGACGAGATGGAGAAGGAACGCCGACTGTTCCAGATGCAGGCGTGCGAGTACCTCATCAAGTACAACGAGATTAAGACCAAGCGAGGCATTGACTTGCTGCAGAATCTGGTCAAGTATTACCACGCGCAGACGAACTATTTCCAAGACGGGCTGAAGACCATCGAACATTTCGGCAGCTACGTAGCGGATTTGAGTGTGGGCCTGCAGAGAATACGCCAGCAGCAAGAAGAGGAGCGCAGGAGTTTGAATGAGTTGCGGATGTTGATACGAGTGGCGTCAGGCCCGGCCGGCAGTGACAAGGATACGGGGAGTATAGGAAGTGCGATGGGTGGTGATCGTGCTGTGGGGTATTCGCTGCATCAGCTGCAGGGAGATAAGCATCAGGGGTATACGCGGAGCGGGCATTTGTTGAAGAAGTCTGAGGGGAAGATGCGACGAGTGTGGCAGAAACGAAGGTGTAATGTTAAAGCGGAGGGGTATTTGGAAATCTGTCATGCGGATGAAAGCAAGCCGCCCACGAGGGTTAATCTGCTCACATGTCAGATTAAACCTGTGTATGAGGATAAGCGTGGGTTTGATTTAATTTCATGTAAGTTTCCTATTTATTTTGTTTATCTTCGAGTTGAAATAATTATTGGGGTTGAAACATCACAAAATTTGAAAAATTTATTGATAGTGAAAATCTTAATATTATTTTTAAGGGGTTAAATAAACGCCACTTTGGTAGTGTAACCCCTCATAATTAGAAAAGGTGCAACAAACTTTGATTTTTGCAAATATAATGGTGTAACCCCTGAAATATAAGGTGTGTGGTTGTACTACCTACTATCACAAATATACTTCTCAATTTATTAGAGCTATTTTTACAGCTTATTTAGAAAAACGGGAATTTAATGAGCTACACCACGCAAACTTAAAAATGTTCATAAAATTAGTGGTGCTACGTATACTATAAGCACATTAAAAATCATATCTATATTTAAACAGCTTGACCGGTTTCGACTAATCAGTCATAATCACAGGTGTTTTAAGCAAAAGAGAAGTTGAATATGAAATCGTGTGCAACGAATGTCAATAATTATGACTGATTGTCGAAACCGGTTGATAAAATATAAATATGTTGGAGACGATAAAATTTCTCTTAGAAATAGAAAAGTTTCAGATTTACATGATGTAGTTTTGACTGAAAGTTTGATAAAAAACCTTAACTTTCTGCAAACATCTTAAAAATTGTGGTGTCTCAGGCTACATTGTATGAGATAAGTACCGAATGGTAGCTTTCGAAATAAGCTTTCATTTGATATGCAGCGTAACTTTTGAATTTTCTTATCCTCAAGGTCATTCAAACGAGATTTTGGCTTTACATTTCTCAAGGCCTTACCATTTCAAAATGTTAGAAAAATTCAGATTAAAAGATGAATATTTCCATGGCGTATGGTAAGTTTTATAATGAAATCACAATGACGGCAATATGCATTTTAAAATTTTTGTAGCTAAAGTATTTCTAGCTACAAAATTAATGTAATGTCCAAAATTATTTCTTATTTTCATTATACAAAAACATTTTTTCATATAAATATAGAGCAGAAATCTAACAACTCACCAGGTTGCACTGTGAGTGCATTTATGGAATGATTGACTTGCATGTAGGGCGGTAGCCAAGACAGGGTGACGCGTCTGTTTATATGTCACTGGCAAAAGTATATGAAAAGTATATGAAAATGTATGAATGCAATGGTCTAACCCATAAAAAAGTATAATATGGCTTAGTATAGGTATAGTCACACTACCATCGAAAAACATGTTTATGTAAATGCTGTGATAAAACCATTGGAAACAGAACCGTGATTGATTTTAGGGGTAATACCACCATTAATTGGAAAATCATTTATCTTTATACATGTGTGTAACTCATCAACACATCAGCTCAAGTGGTATACATATACTACCGTAACTTAAGAACTATCGTTATTGAGTTACTGCATAGCCATTTCAGAAATTAGTTTTGTAATAGTGCAATGCTTCAAATATATTCATCATGTATTATTTTAAGGAGTTACACACTACCACTTCAGTGAACGCCTCTTGAAAACTGTATTTTAATTAATTACAATAATTACATCTAAACAAATTTTCTTAATTTATTGAAGCCATGCAATTCTTATTTTTACCGCCCATTTATCGAAAAAAAAAGTTCGACGTATACCTTCAAATTATATACCTAAAAACAATTAAAGGAGATATCAGCATACCTCCTAGTTTTAGCCATATAAAAGTAGCATTTTGCAAATTTTACGGAAAAGTGGATAATTGCATAAAGATGAAATTTTTCAAATTTTACTCAATTATAATCAACCGATGAGTTCTTTCCGGCCCTCAGTGTGTTATATGAATGAAAATGAAGTGATGTAAACTACGAAACAAATTTGTGTTTTAATTACTGTCTGCACTGTTATCACTTATTATGAATTATATTTAATTTTTGTTATATTTTAGACAATCGCACCTATCATTTCCAAGCTGAAGATGAAATGGATCAGCACGCTTGGACGTCAGTGCTGGTGAACTGTAAAGAGCGTGCATTGATGAAAGCCTTCGACGACAGCAGTAAAACTGGTGACGACAAAATGAATCACGGGCTAATTGAACTGCAACAAACCATTATTAAGTACATTCAACGCATACCTGGGAATGATCAATGCTGTGATTGTAATTCACAAAATGGTAACTATGCCTACATACTTTGTATTGTATAAATTATAATGCAATTTATATTTTATAAGAATTTGTGTTAATGTATGCTATTTATTGCCGTCAGACGCGACATGGCTCTCGACAAACTTCGGGATAATTGTGTGCATAGAATGCTCCGGTATTCATCGCGATTTAGGAGTCCATATCTCTAGGATTCAATCGCTAACTTTGGACAATGTGGGCACTAGTCAGTTGCTTTTGGCGAGATATATGACCAATCAACTTTTCAATGATGTCATGGAGGCAAATTTGTATCACAATACAAAACCAACGCCATCTAGTTCCATGTAAGTTATAGTTATATAAACATATTCAACTCCTATATCATGTATTATTTATAGGGAAGATCGTTTTGCATTCATTCGTGCAAAATACGTCGATAAACGTTATTCGATGAAAACATGTCATTCTGAACAGCAAAAACTTTACGACCTTGAGGAAGCCATCAATAGCATCGATTTACCTTTGCTGCTACAAGTATTTGCTGAGAATGTGGATTTATCAGCAGTATTACCTTCCTCTGTAAGTTAAAACAATAATTACTCGCTGACATTTATCATTTGTATACTACGTTATCTTATTTATGGTTTTATTTATTGTATAATCAGGATGAAGGTCAAACAGCTCTTCACCGTGCAGTGCTACGTTGCGGTGGCAAAAACCTTGCAATTGTTGATTTCCTGGTGCAAAACATGCCGTCACATGGCATTGACAAACAAACGGTGCTTCCCAACACACCGGAATTATCAGGCGGAAATACAGCGTTGCACTATTGCGCGCTGTTCGACAAACCCGAGTGCATGAAACTGTTATTGCGCGCTGGTGCAGACGCAACGCTGCGTAATTCCCAAGATAAAACCCCAATGGAGATCGCATTGGATAAACATCACGAGCAATGTCAGGAATTGCTACAGAATGCTGCAAATCGACAGAAACATCTCTTTGATAATATTGATATTGATTGGAATTTATCGCATGATGATGGATCTACGGATTTCTCCGAAGATGAGACTATTATTGATGATAGGGTAAGAATAATAAAGTTATTAATAATTTGTTAGACTTTAGTTATATGCAATTGTAGTTATGAGTGAATTGGGTTAAGTAGTAACATTAATGTGAGGGGTTATACCACCATGCAAAATTACGTTTATTAGTTTGGTATAACTTCATAAAGCGCTTTCAATTATTTAAAGGGTTATACTACTTTTGCTTCGAAAATTATGTAAACGGACAGGTATAATCCTGGTAAAAGTTGAAAAATATATAGATGTGGTGGTGCAACCCTTCTAAATTTATTTGTGTTCATGTTTTATTTGAGATAATAATAATTTTTATAAGTTTAGTTAAATTCAACTCGAGTTACATGTGAATTGGGTTGCATAAGACACTTCAAAAGAATGTTTATGTAAATGTAGGGGTGTAACCCCTGGAAAAATTATTAATTTGATACAACCGACACTTAAAAACAAGTTTATAAAAATTCAGTATATACATTATATAATTTCTAAAAATTAGGACTACACTACTGTAAGTTAAATGTTTTTCTTTGAATGCAGTGCTTTCACCCCTGAAAATAGAAGCAATATTTGTGTGAGGGCTTCTATTATCCTACCATGTAGAAATTATTTTATATAAATGTTTGGTGTAACCCCTGAAAACGTAATCAATTATTTACGGCGTTATGATACTTATACCTGGAAAACAGCAAACGCTGCGTCAAAACTGAATCAACATTGCGAATATATTTTCGGAAGTTATACATGATTACTTTTATTAATTGATTGTTTTTACTCAAGAACGGTTCATTAACCCCAGAGAAAAAGAACCGATCACGGCCTCCCAGTTACACCGGCGGTGATTCTCCCGGTGTTCTTCGCTCAAGGTCATCCATCTGTGACAGTCTGCAGGGAAACAGTCCGAATAACTCCCGTCAGATGCCACCACCACCTCCACCACAGTCGCGTAAACCAGTAACCGGTCAGTTTCCTTCTGATTTCTTTATACATATTATAAGTATATATTAATATTGTTTATTGCTTAACCTAACTCGGATTCTGTACTATAGCAACAATTCATGGTCATGGCCATGGAAGTTTGAAGAAACGCGTGGCACCACTTCCGCCCTCCGGTTCTATGCAATTAGGACCCTCCGTCGGGGGCGGCATGTACGGCACACTGCCCAGTAGCCACAACCGAACGCCGTCCGATCCGGTTGCTGCCGGCTATCACACACTCAGTCACACGCACAAGCGATCGCCCAGCAGTGACTCCAGTTCAAATCGATCTGTGATACAATACAGTATGTTGGCATCGTGCTGTACTCCTTTAAAACCCTTTCAAAGAATATTCCTTGTTTTAAGGGGATATAACTACCATCAGCACCTGAACAGCATTTCTAATTTGTAATTATATTTTTTGCTAATCAGGTAGTAAACTAGTCATGCCCGATAAGTCAGTGGACAAGTCCCTGGGGCAACAAGTGAAGCGACCACAGAATCCCCCACCGCCGGCGCCAGCATGTGTTGCTGGTAGACTATCTAACGGTATGTCATCAGAGAGTATCTGCTCAATGTCATCGGATATGGACTCTTCGCTCAATCCTATTCCACCACCTCGCAGGGTAAGTACTTTTTAAATTCAATTTTAGTTCTATTTTTATATATAATATTGTGGATTTATCAGGCTAGATCACGACATTACCAGCGTTTGATGATGATAAGGAGTTTAAAGAAGTCAAAAGTAATGTTATCAGTGACTGTTAATGATTAATGTTTGATGCTGAGCTAACAACATGAGAGCTATCATTGCGTTTTGGTTGCAAACTTAAAAATTTGAGAATTTAATTTCACAATTAACTCTTACACGATTTATTCATTATTAAATATTAGCTGTCGTGGGATATTCTCAATAATATCATGTTTTAAAATAATTCGTTGCTTATTAAACTGTTACTTCTTTAATGAATATATGTATTTCTTTATCACCCCCAAGGCTTCTGATTCTCCTCCAATGGGTCGACACGCTTCAGGCTCAATGTCTTCATCCCCGCGTTCAGTGAGCAGTATGGGAATGGGTATGGGAGTAATGGCCGTTGCTGGAATGCCGCCCAGCGGTACAATCGCTCTGCGTCCACCTGCCCAGATGCCGAACGGTAACGGTCCGCGCCGCTGTCGAGCTCTGTACAACTGCGACGCGGACAATGAGGATGAGCTCTCGTTCCAGGAAGGCGAGATCATTATCGTCATCAATGAGAACACTGAGGATGAGAATTGGATGGAAGGTATGGTGGTGGACGAGCCAGAGCGGCGGGGCATGTTTCCCATCAGCTTTGTTCACATGCTGCCGGATTAGATATGAAGAATGTGAGTGGTTTAGTGAACCAGTGATTGCAGGTGTTAAGCACGTATGGGAAGTATGGGAATGGAAATGTTACCAAAACGTATTATATTCTATGTGTTATAAGTTATAACGTATGTTGTGGCGACCCGCGCGTCCTCTACTGGGCCGGGTTGAGTCAGTATTCGAGGTGTATACGTCTCTGCCATATTAATTCTTAGATGAAAATCGTAAAACGTGTTTAGAAGCATATGCGTGGATGAGTGCCGCGTGAGAATGGTATATAGTAAATATATATAAAATATGATGCATATGATGATATACAAAATATATGATATATGATAATAAACGTATAGTGATATATAGTTTAAATAAGGTATTTATTTTATGGATGTGGTGCTCTTCAGCACATTTCCTGATAAGCTGCATCATGCTTAGGAAACGATTACATTTCAGCCAAACAGCCAGCCAACAAATGACGTAATGTTTCCCCTTACGCCAAGGTCAAGTGAGATCAACTAGGATACACCAACCTTGGGAACCATGATCATTTTAAGCACAGATACTACTAGATAGAGCACTTCGTATCATTTATGTATTGAAATTTTGTGCGACACTGATGTAGGCAACCCGTCACATTGTAGGCAAAGGTTTTATATGAAAATTTGATAAGAGGTAAAGTTTGTTTTAAATATTTATTGATTCTTAAATAATATCAACTTAATTAACTTATGCCTACAACTAATTTGCCTATTTTTTAAATAATTTATATTGGGTTTTCTTTTTTAAGTTTCAGCCTACAATGCGGCGGGTTGCCTAAAGGGTTAAGCACATATTTCATTCGAAGTGCTCTATCTAGTAGTAAATGGGTAAATGGTGTAAATATCTCTGATTGTTAGCAACATTTTGACAGATTATAATATAAATCGTGATATGTTAGTAGTGTCACAATCCGTATTTATTTTCCTTTTAAAACCATCTATCAGAAAGTACGCACATTTCTTGCTGTAAGCCCGAAATGTATACTTTGTAATACAGTGTATAACAATTGCGTTATAGTTTTGGAATATCATAGAAGGCTTAGTAGTCTACTGCAGTTCAGCAATCTACAACTTGAGCATCGCAACTATGCACTCGAACGAGCTTAGATTACGACGGAGGCGGCAAAACGCTTAGTTGATGAACTGTGTCCTAAGTGTCCTAATTCTTAGGGCACAGTTCGTCACATAGTTCGTTAAACGGTTCGTAAGGTATAGTCCTTTGTGCAAAGACTTGCGGTATATTATTGCTACGCGTCGCTCAAGAGTCACAACCATAAGTTAATAAATACTGTGGATAGTTTTTCAAAAAAAAGTTGATTTTAGTACAGAAAAATTCGTAATTTATCGCTGTATTTTTTTGCAGTTAAGGCATATTCCAGTTGAGACGTCCCGCAAAAATTGTTCAAGTTTTAGAATTTCTGCATGTAAAATGTATATCATTTGAAAGTTGACGTGATCAGCGAATTGGGTGGAGTTACACTATTTCCTATTCTTTGAATCGTGCGCCGAACAACCAATCGAATTGTACCAGTGCACCAGTAGAGGTTTCACTATATATTAGTCTCACTAATATAGAGTAAACAAAGGCGAACAAGTTTGCTGTATGCTTTATATACATTTCAATGCATGTGTTAGCCACCCCTGGTACGCATCTTCGAAAAACAAAAACGCAAATCATTTATGAAAATATGCGAATCTATATAGAACGATAGAGATGAAACACATCAACCATGCATGCTGTTTTACTGCAATTTGATTGGTTCTTTGAAGCGCGATTCAACGAATAGAAAACAGATAGCTTTAGCCTCTTATTCGCTCGTTGCGTCGACTTCCGAATGCTATGCTTTTTTATGCAGAAATTCGAAAACTTTAAGAATTTTTTTTTCGGAAAAATGAACGTCTGAACTGGAATATTTCAAGATGGCAAAAAATACAGCAAAAAATTAAGAATTTGTTTATACTAAAATCAACCGATCGACTTTTTGAGTCACCCACTGCGTTATTATTACCAACGTCAACGTCAGACCGTGCGATAGGTCGGTTGAGCAGCTCTAGTCGCATCAAACCAATAAACATGCAACTGCACACAAACCTCGACACTAAGGCGTCCCCTTTAAGCACGCCGCCCCCGCTTCAATGACATGAGAAATGGAAAAGGATTACCCAATCTAAAAACTACGAGACCAAACAGTGGCAGTCGACCGGATATCAGACCGCCTGATCTCCATCAGGATGGACTCGGGCACCATGGCCTTACGTGTCGTCTCTTGTTATGCTCCGCAAACTGGATGCCCCGAGGAAGAGAAAGATGAATTTTGGGAAAAACTCAGCACCCATATACACACGATTAGTCCAGAGGAACGCCTCCTGATTGGCGGAGACCTGAATGGACATGTAGGTACAGACAGAACTGGGTACCCCCAGTGCCACGGTGGACGAGGTTTCGGTACCCGCAATGTAGATGGTTATAGGGTCCTTGACTGTGCTGAAGCCCACAACCTGGCCATCGTCAATACATTCTTCATTACCTACACAAGTGGTGGTTGTTCAACCCAAATCGACTACTGGATGATCCGAAGACACGACCTCAAATTTGCTACCAATGCCAAGGTAATTCCCTCAGCCAACATAGCCCCCCAGCACCACTTACTTGTACTGGACATGCGACTTAACCAGACAAAACCTCAGCCACCAAAA
>JAODVP010089437.1:0-15557 GCA_025400035.1 Tetradonia laticeps
TTGACCCCCTCGCCGCGTTTTGCTACAACCCCGCAAACTAATGCTCGGTCTATATGCTCTTTCGGTCTATATATTCTAAAATCTTTGGTTTTTTTTATATAATAGCGACGTCTAGCGGAAAAGTAGAATATTTATTACTTTAGCACACAGATCATATATACCGAAAGTAATTGCTGCATCTCAATGATCAGAATTATTAATAATTTATCTTAAAATATCAATTAATTGTATGATGTTTTTTATATGAATGAAAATGTGAATTATTATTTTAAGTTTTATATATTTTCTGGTGTTTTTAATTTAGAATTAAATTATTAGTAGGATCGACGCATATGCAGAATCATATAGAGTATATTTGGAAACATAATCAATGCCCATCAACAATATTTCATGAATTAAATATGTAGAAGTTTTGCAATAAAAGCATCTACTGAAATCATATTTTCTAAAATGAAAGATTTTCGTTTAAATCTTTGATTTTAATTTTTTTAAAACGACAGCAGCGCCGCAGTGTCATTTAACAGAAAGAACATCGATTGATTGACTCGTTTGAGTTATCACCATGGTGACAAAATTATTTATTCTTTTCTTTACTGTCTTATAGGCATAAGAACTTATATGACAGGTTCCCGTTGATTGAACATTTATTTTCTCTTATATTTACAATATTTTACAATAAGTACATATTTAGAAAATGGCCCGAAACCCGCAGTTGCCACTTCTACCAGGATATAACTTCGATCCCAATGTAAGTTTGATCTCCACTTTGCTAAAGAATTTCATTGATGCCATTAATTTGAAACACTGCACTAGATTGGCCGAACCAACTTCCGCATAGATCCGAAATTCGGTTTTATCGCCGGGACACCATGCATGGTGGAAAAGGTGAAACCCAACATGCTCGGTGTACTATCCGATAGATATCCATCAGTTTACGCACGTGGAGAAGTTGTGGAGTTACCCGCTTGGATCGCTTTTGATAAGCAAGTAAGCTACTTAACTATATACGTATAAAAAAGTAGAACTTATGGATTACTACTTTTTGTATGTCCAGATCTTGACTTTCGATGGATTCTTCCAACAATCACTTGAAGAAGTACGTAACACACCATTCGCTGTTCGAAATGTGCGCGTATTCTTCCACCTGGAGGACGGCACCTTGCAGATTATCGAGAAACCACAAGAGAACAGTGGCTTCCTCCAAGGCACGCTGTTATCAAGACAACGCGTGCGCCTTCCGGTCCCAATGGACGACAACTTCTACGACATTATGGACTTCAACATCGGCCGCGAAATCGAAGTCTTCGGTAAATTTATCAAACTCACCGACTGCGACAAATTCACTCGGAACTTCCTCAATCGCCAGGGCATCTCGGTACCCGATCCGATCAACACCCCGAGCGATCCTTTCTTGCAGACTCGCAAGGAAATGCACTCAATGATAATGCCCAAGAAGCCGAACAAACATGTGGACACATTCGGACAGTTCCTGAAGAACGACCGTAAGTTACTACGATTTTACGCTTTCTGGGATGACCGCGCACGCGAATTCGGCGAATTCCATGACTTGGAAGTCTACTACTACCTCGCGGACGATACAATCGAAATTAAGGACGTGGTACTAAATTCAGGTCGAAGCACAGGTTCTATACTCATGAGGCGCTGTAAACTACCGAAAACATTCTCCGGTTTACCCGAACCAGGCTTAGATCAACAAATCACAGTCTTGAACGTGTTGGGATCTGGTGTTGGACGTTACGTGACAGACCCCCTGGATGCTGGTAAGCAACATGTGGATTATTACAAGGATAAAGACTTGTCGATTGGAGGCATTTTGAATGTGTTTGGTCGGAATGTGGTGTTGATTGATGCGGATCCCCATACGAAGGAGTATTACAGGGATACTTATGGTATTACTAATTTTGTGCCGCTTAAACGCCCAGTTCCAAGTCCGGACGAGGGGGTAACTAGTACAAGGCTTGCAGATCGTGAGTTACCGCCTTGGAATGGCTATGGGTCTTATGAGGACTCTGCGCAGAATTGCAAGACTGTGGAGATGGTGGCTCCATTGAAAGACTTCAAGAAGTTTTTGAAGTATGACCGGAAGGGTATGGACAGTCAAATTTTACGTTATGAAGCTAGGATGATTTCGAAGGACGTCAATAATTGTAAGAGGAAATTCATCATTTCCTACCATCAGTCGGATGATACGCTGCAGGTGAGCGAAGTACCTCAAGGTTCTACTGGGGCGCAGTTGTTCTTCGCACGCGGTCAAGTCTTCCTTCCAGGACAAGACCCGTTCCAGAGCAACAAGCCGGTGGTCTACACCGCACAGCATTTCTTCGTCGGGGCACACGTGGTCATCAACAGCTTCCATTTTGTGTTGACTGATGCGGATGAGTATGCGTTGCGGTACATGGAGATCAATTGCCAGGACTTTCCCAAATCCGACATCAAGCTGATTATGGACAAGCTGCGAGATAAGCTCAAGCCTATCTATAAAGAGTTTGTCGGGGATATGTTACCAACGGATGGCACGCGTTCAATCACTTATGCTAGCCTGAGAGCCAAGTTGTGCCCGATTATGGGGTTGGACTTCACTGAGCAGGAGTTGATAACGATTGCGCGTCGGTTTTCACTGTCGTGTATCAAAGAGCGGTTGAATAAGGACGCCATTCGGGCTATCACTCTGACTATGCTGAAGCAGCAGTTGTGGGATGACATCACCAGGCTTCGCGAGTATTTTCATTTGAAGGATGTGGCAAGGACTGGTGTGTTGCCAAGGAGTGATGTGTATACTCTACTACGAGGCTGTCGTTTTCCAGTGGATGTGCAATTGCTAGAAAAAATTCTCGACGTGTGAGTAGTAATATTTGTACTGTTTATTTTTCATATTTAATTGTTATTTAATTACACAGAATCGATAAGGATGAGCAAGGATATATTATCTACAACGAACTTTTCAATTTTCTGGATAGGAATAAATGTCCGATGACTGATACTATACCTATTAATGTCAAAGTAAGTTGTAGTTAGATTAATGGTACATAGTTTTTATAACAATTTTATAATCAGTTACTGGTCGGTTGAGTTAGGTTAGTTAGGTTTACTTATTTGCTGTTGTTTCCATGCAGAGTGAACTGTGGTGGGCAAGTGTACGTGAACCACCGTCTGGGAATACAATCGACTGGTGTGATTTCAACAAGGAATTGAATTTGGAGCACGTGTTTGCTGAACCAGCTCGAATTACTGCTACTGCGGATGCTGCACCAGATATTCCGAAGTGAAAATTTGCGAAAATTGTGAATGTGACCAATAAATGTCACAAACACCTAGTTTATATTCGTAGCAGAGAAATGCACACACTTTACATATTCCACACCGCACATGTTTGACTCTTTAAAAAGTCTCGTAAAAGTCCTTAAAAATACTGAATATTATTGAAAAATATATTATCAAATCTCGTTTATGTGAAAACACATATCAGCTGCTTGCACATGTGGCGTCACGAGTCCATTGTTTACCTTCCTATCTAATGTCTCCTTGTGTGTAACAATTGTGGTTTGTCATATAGTTAATTTACGATTAAGAATTTGATGGAGACCTAGAGGTGAGAAAACGCAAAACGTTCAATAGGTGTTGAATGGGTTGCCTACAGTCATTCTAAATATCCATGTCACACGTGATTTTCAAGTTTCATGTACATTGTTTCATGGGCATAAAACTAAGAACGTAAATATTTTGTGATAAATTATTTCTGTAGTAAGACAGTTACTGCCAATATGGTTATTTGTACCATAACTTACAATTGAACAACAACTAATTGAATAATTAACTTAATTATAGATTTAATTACAGTACAGGTAAGAATAAAAGATCATATTATATGTTGTTGTTGTTGTTATACGCATTTGCTTAATTGATAATTCATAGATTAAAGACAAATATGTACTGAAAACGTAATGAAATGAGAAGCAGTTGGAATAAAAACCATCATGAGCACTTCTAATGAGGATGTAGTCACAGTTATCACCCGGCATTACTTGAAGGGTTTGAGGATTAACAAACAAGCTCAACCATATTGGGAATTTACATCCTCATAGTGACATTTTCTAATAGTCCAATTCTAGACAACAATCTTTATTGAAATCATTGAAATTGTGTGAGTACCCAAGTTCAAAGTCGAGTTGGTTGCCGATCATGAAGCCTATGTCGAGTTTCAAGCGTTTCAAAGAACGGCGCGTGCGTCAAACACCGCGTGCGCGTTGCGCGAATCTCGCAATACTTCACGTATTTCAGCCGAGCCGCGGTGTTCCTATCCATTCCTATCATTCGTATTGGGCTCCAAGCGCTCAAAGTGTGAGTGCTGCCAGTGGGCCAGTAGTGCGCTCGGTGTCGAATTGGGTCGCAAATTGCTGCAGAACATTCTGCAATAAAATCAGTTGCAGCCATGGCAGTCACCTCTATGAACATAAATTAAGTGTAAAACATAGCTCATCATTAAGATGCGATTGGTGCAGGTAAATAAACGATTGTGTGGCTAATAACCTCAACATTTCACATGCTCACTTCATGCACTATCACAAAACATTGCTATTTATAGAAAAGCAAATAAAGTTGGTTTTGGTTTTCAAGTGGAAAAAGTGCGTAGAACGTAAATGCGTATTAGTAAATCTTGTGATGACATACAATATCATGTACTAGGTATGTAGTTTCCTAATTATAATCTAACTTTCATTCATAACGTGCAAGTTATCTTGTACGAGTTTTGTAATTGTTTACTCTAGTCCGCTCCGAGCCTTGAAAAATGAATACATTAATTATAGTAGATCGTATAATTGATGTTTACTCATCATTCATCAGTAACGAGGAGCGTTAATCGGAGTTTGCATTGAAGTTTGTGAAAACACGTGCGGGTTATTTTCAAATATGAAATGTACTCGTGTATCTACACACTATGAATTTGTACTTAGCAACTTTCCCGTACCTATACTATATTTGTATAGTGTTGTACGACAATACTTCATAATTATTTGTCGAAATTTAAGTTATCAGGTACAGGTAACAGTATAATGCTTTGTCATTAACATAACCATTTAATCATTAGTGGCAATAATTACATATTTATTTTGTATTAATACGTCAGGGATTAAATGCCAGGTAGATAAGCTGTTAAATTACATGCAGTGAACATAAATTTAACCCATTTTACACAACAAGTTGCGTGTTTTTAATAAGAACGGAAAGTTTATGTCATTAGTGTAATGTTGGTTGCCTAACATAATGAAACATAAAGGTTAGAAACTTTTTTCGTTATATTATGCAATATTATGCATAAAAAAAAGAATAAAAGTATGTTTACAATTTCGTGTACTTAACAAGTTATTAATATTTCAATAATATCGACAAATATGTACATTTTATAACGTTATCTTTAAGTATTATATCCTATATAACTATTATTTGCAATTTATTTTTTATATAATTAATATGTGATTGAATAATGTGATTTATTATTAAGTGGTCGACATATTCTCAGATTGTTGTTCACGTGATACCCAGACAATCAATCACGCATCCAATTGTCATGGGTCATGAGCTAGCAAGGCCATTGTTAGACATTTTCCTGTCACTTCATTCTAAAATATTTGTAAGACTGCTCCTTCCTTTTTCAGTTGACTAATGTGCTAATAATGCGCTAATTCTGCATGTTGTAAGAGCTCAGACAAAATAGCTTTTTACCTTGTACATATTCAGATATGGCAATGAAAATGTAATAAGTCCCTAACGATCAAAGGTTATGTTTTAAATTTTTCATTTATTCAATATTTAGCCAATTGTATCAATTCCCGTGAAGTATTCATTAATTTCTCGTCTTCTCACATCATTTTCATCAATATTTATGAATTTTCAGCAATTTTTATCCTTTTGCTTAACTTTCGCCAATTTTGTATCAATTTTGATCAATCGTCATGAAACTTTATCAATTTTATATCAGTTTTAATCGATGTTCAACAATTTTGTATAAATCCTGAGCAGTTCTTATGGAGTTTCATAAAGTTGTATTAATTTCGTTTAAGTTTTTACTAACTTCTTATTATTTCTTATGATTTTATCAAGTGTCATCAATTTTGTATCAATTTTGTACAATGATAAATTTTCAACAATTTTCTTCGAACCTGAATAAAACCCTAAGTTGGCCTCGCATTGTCGTGGATTTTTGACATCATTGTAATCCTCAATATTTACACCCATATTCGAATTTATCCAAGGTTTGATCATTATTTTTGCTATATTCACTGGGCTAACACATTTTGCTGCTTTCAACTGATTTACTTGAAAAAAATTATGAGAAAAAGAAGACTATTTTGTATGTGAAAACTAATATCATTCATAAATTCACTTATTTATTACTTCAACCACTGTGTAATTTAACACCCGACATTGTTTTGTTTACAAAAACATAAATTAAACCGCAGAATGTCTGTTGTCTGTGTGTACATATTACCTTTATCAGCAGATTTTCATGCAAATAGAGCATAAATATTTTTTGCGCACATGTAAAGTGTACAGAAAATGTTATAAATTATAGAAATTGATTGCTGTTTGTTTTAGATGTCACTTCGAAAATCGTTTTCGCTTCTTCTAAGTTAACAACTCCGGTTAACACTTCCAGAGTCATCATGCAGTCATTAAATCTATTTGGTGTATGGGACTATATAGTTCTATCTATGGTTCTATTGATATCGTCAGGGATTGGTGTTTATTATAGATTTACCGGAGGAAAACAGAAGACATTAAGGGTGTGTATTATTAATTTTCTATGTAGGTGTATTCCATTTATTCTAAATTTTCTTACCAAATTTCGATAAGGCTGTATTTTTGGCAGTTGTTATTCTAAGTAATATTTTATAATTTTAGAGAAGACGCTGTAACTTTCTATGCGTCGTCTGTCACAGTGTTTTCTCGAAAAATATAGAGATACTAGAAGACTTGGCTACGCTTCGCTGTAGCTCAAGTACTGCAGCCTTATCCCTTTATCCCTCTAACAGGTCTCCCTCTTTCTCTATTATCTTTCATCCCTTGTTCCGTTTTACACCCTCACACTGCCCTCTTCCACGACGTTCCTTAAGCGGTCGACCCAATCTCCCTCTTTCGCCCCCAAAACTCCCTCCTACTGTTTTGCCACGACTCTAAATTCTAAATGTTTCAAGTAAATTAACTGTTGTTTCAATTTTACATTCAAGGAATATTTATTAGCAGATAAAAGCATGCCCATCATGCCAGTGGCCTTTTCGTTAATGGCGTCCTTCATGTCGGCCATCACACTGCTCGGCGTATCAAGTGAGAACTACACGTTCGGATTTCAGTTCATTGTGATCAACATTTCATATGGCATTTTTACGCCAGTAGCGGCTTATTTGTATCTGCCGGTATTTTTTCGTTTGCAGGCTACTAGCGCTTATGAGGTACAAACTGTCATTTTATTATTTTACTATTACATTATTACATATTAATAATATAATTACATGTGCAGTAGAATGCCGATTATCCCTATAAATGGGATAGGGCCCCATCCGGTTAATGGGCGTTCTACTATATATTTCTCTATGTACAACATACATTGTTTGATTATAGTACTTAGAGAAACGTTTCGGACAAGCAGCAAGGCTATCGGCATCTTTGGCTTACACTTGTCAAATGGTTTTCTATATGGGAGTGGTTTTATACGCTCCTGCGTTAGCTCTAGAAGCAATTACAGGAATCAGTCAGTTGGCGGCCATTTTGTCGGTTGGTAAGTACATGGCCTTGTACTAATAGTACTAAGACATAACTGTCTTACTACTAATGTGTTGTTTTCAGGTTTGGTCTGTACATTTTACTCCACAATTGGAGGAATGAAAGCGGTGCTCATGACCGACGTATTCCAATCCTTACTCATGTTTGCAGCTGTATTCAGCATTATTATCTGTGCGGGCATTGAGAATGATGGACTTGCAGGTATTTGGGATATTGGGTCTCAAAATGGCCGCACTGATTTACTCAAGTAATCAATTCATGAGATCTTTTTGCAATAAGGTTACATACTCTGATTTGTAGTTGGAATCCTGATCCCACAGATAGGCATACATGGTTTTCACTTATAATTGGCGGCGGCGTAACGTTCTTATCTCTTTATGCTGTAAATCAAACTCAGGTGCAACGATATCTCACAGTGAAAGATTTGAAAGCGGCGCAACGTGCTCTTTGGTGGAATTGGCCCATTTTGACTACGTTAAGTCTCAGTACATCTTTTGCCGGATTATCGATTTACTCCAAATATGCGAAATGTGATCCTGTGTGTGCTGGGTATATTAATTTACCTGACCAGGTAAGATATATAACACGGCGTTCATTTCTGAAATGAACGCGCCGGATCAGCCAATGTGATTTAGATTCAGTATGCTTTATAGGTATAAACTCACGATTTTTATTAATTAATTCTGAAAAAACGGAATCATATTTGAATCTAATTTTTTCACAAAATACTCTACAAATTTTTCTGGATCTAAATCATTTTGGCTGATCCGGCGCGTTTTAGTCGTTCTCTTGAAATGAACAGGGTGTAATTAATTAGTATTATTATAGTACATATGAAATTATTACAGCTAATGCCGTATTATGTAGTGGAAACAATGGGCCACATTCCAGGACTGTCTGGTTTATTTGTTGCTGGCATTTTCAGTGCTTCATTGTCGTCTGTGTCCGCGTCTTTGAACAGTTTAGCTGCTGTTACAATAGAAGACTATTACAAGGTAAAATTTGTTATGGTTATACATAACCTTTCAGTTCTTTTCTGAAAAAATCGATTTATGTAATTTGCAGCCATTGTACAGATACTTTAAAGGAGCTGAACTCTCCGAGCGCATAGCAAACGCAAGTTCGAAGATTATTGCATTGGCTTTTGGTTTCGCTAGTTTGGGCATCGCATTTTTAGCGCAGTATCTTGATGGTGTTCTACAAGCATCGTTAACCATCTTTGGTGTGGTGGGAGGGCCGCTTTTAGGATTGTTTTCTTTGGGAATGTTTACAACTACTGCCAATCAACCCGGTGCTATCAGCGGTCTTGCGGCTGGTTTGTCAATCGCCTTGTGGATGGCATTCGGTGGACCGAAACCGCCGCTTAAAAAGTTACCGCTTACTATTGAAGGCTGTGATTATTTAGTTAATAATGTTACTACTTGTATTCCTGATCAAACTAAGCCTGACAGGTAATGATTATTTTTTTACGTTAGGAATTTTAAGGTTAAGAATGTTGTCTCACATTTCAGTGAATATTTCTGGCTCTATCGCGTGTCATATTTATACAACGGTGTATTTGGATTAGTAACTACTTTCGTGTTTGGGTTCCTTATATCGTGGTTGATTGATAAGCTGCTAAGGACTCCGAAAAGACCTATGAATCCCAAACTTTTCATTCCTCCTTTAGCGAGGCGTTTAGAGAAGCAATGGGAGACTCCTTTGAAGATGAGCGAGGTACTTATTTCCGTCATTCATTGTACTGAAATGTGTTTATTCTTTTATTAATTTTAGATGAAGTCATTTGAAGAGTAATCAAACATAACCTCCGTAATACGATGTTTGGTATAATTTATTAGTTTTTAGCAGAATCTACGAGACCAAAGCTACTAGGTATGTATTTAAGTGATTCAATGAAAATGGTGTCTTCCATTAGGCTTAAGAAATGTCTTGGCCAGCAATAAGGATGTATTATAAACTTGTTTTGTATGGAGTAATGTAGAAGATTTTTATATTTGTTAAATTATATGGAATTATAATTGTTATAGGTATATGTAGGGAAATTGTTAGTTAAATCTAATTATTGTTGATGTTGATTGATGAATAGAAATATACGTATAAATGTAATCGTTATATGTATATGATTATTTTTCAGAACTATGTAAGTAGATTTCTTGAAATTTTTTTACAAATTTTAGATTAAGTTTTGTAAACTCTAAATTCTAAAAGTTTTAAAATTCCAACCGATGTACATTTTCCTCCTAAATTGAATGTGATTTACGCTTTTCTGATGTCTTAATTAGTTTTGAAGATACGAATTAATTTCATTTCACGCTTGAAAGTCAAGTTGTCCTAAAGTTGTGATAAAACAATTTTTTTCAAATTTCTCATTCGATTAAAGAATACGCTATTTTCAACGTATTTTAGTATTTCAAAAAAATCATATTTTCAAGAAATTTAATTTTTCAAAAATCATTAATAACTCGAATAAGCTAAGTGATAATGGAAAAATACCTTCAAATGTGGCTTCCTCGTCTCAATTTGCATGAGTACTGAAAGTTTAAAATTTTTCCGAGACCTACTCCAAAAATTCTGAAAATGATTTTCTCGAAAAATATTACAGTTACGGAAAAAATGTTTACGCTATTGCATGCAGATTTTCATTCTGCACTGCGCAGCTTTTTTAATTTTTCGATTACGTCAATTTCAGTTTCTTCGACGAAAAAGTAGGCAGTGGAAGAAATTTGGTCGTTTTGCATGAAAGTTCTTGCAACAATCTGAAATTTTTATATTATATAGTCATAGCCATAAGCTATCTCTACATGCAAGTTTTATTTTGTTGGCTTTAGTAGTTTCCCGGCAAAAGGGCGTTAGAAATTTTTTTGAAAGTGGAATTTTTAAACGTTTTAAAGTGGCGTCCGATGCACAATTTCCTCCTGGTTTGAAAACAGTTTGCACTTTTGTAATATCTAAATTTGTTTCGAAGATATGAATTAATTTCATTTCACACTTGAAACTTAACTTCTCCTAAAGTTGTGATAAAACAATTTTTATTAATTTTCTCATTTGATTAAGGAATTACGCTATTTTCCACGTATATTGTTACTTGAAAAAATTGAACATTTTAAAAATCTCTAATATCTAACAATTGAAGTGATAATGAAAAAATAACAGTAAATATGACTTCCTCGTCTTAATCTGCATTGAAAGTTTAACATTTGTTTGAGACTCACTCCAAAAATTCCCAAAATTATTTTCGCGTATTTCTCGGAAAATATTAAAGTTAAGAAAAAACTGTTTGTGCTATTGTACGCCGATTTTCATTCTGCAAAAAGTGGAAGTGGAATTTTTTTGGAATGTGAAATTTTGCAAAGTTTTAAATGTATTTGAATTGCCTCAGATAGGTACTTATATGTCTGTATATTTTCTATATACAATTAATCGTGTGTACAGGAAGTTTATACGATGGTCATTATGGTGCTCATAATTGTGAGAGAGTAACCTATGCAATTTTATGGCGATCTTAACTGGCTGCATTAAATCACATAATAGCGTTTAAAAAAACACGTGTCCATCATAGAAAAATTCTAATTGTATAACATAATTCAGCGTGTAAAATCAGATATAGCAGATTAATGCATTTGTATCCCGGAACCAAATATTTTGTTGTGTTTAGTGTTTGTAATCACATATGATTTCAATAAAGAAATCGAATGTTCAGAAATTGCGGTTTCTTTTCACGTCGTACATGATAAATGATATTGATCAATCTGTAAGTGTTACATTGAAGAATACTGCGAATACCGGCTTTACTAGAATTTGCAGATTGATGTGGAACAAACCAGATTTAACCAAACTGCGACAATAAATGCGCGTGATTAGGAGCTCGCTAAACTAAGACTGTCATTGAAAACTAAATTACTTTTAGAAATTTGTGTAAAGAAACTATTATAGAATACAAATAACATATACAATTTCACATATCAATTGGTTACACTTAAAAAAATCATTTTAATAGAAGCACAGAAGTACAGATTCTTTGGAGGAAACAAACATTTTCTTTAACGTATGTAGGTTTTGCAAAACATATCGCAATATGTGAATGCACAGTAAATGCTGAGATTGCCATAAATAAAAATTATTTACTCCTAGGTTACTTTAAAATTAGAGGTTAGTTTTTAATCATATTCGATAGGAAGACAATATGAAAAGTTTTTTGGTTCTTGAGATACTTTCGATTAAATTTTTCAAAATACGATACTTTCACGATAAATTTCACCCAAAATTCGACCAATTTTTCTTCAAATTTAACAAATTTACATACCAAAATACGTACAATTTTACGTAGATTAAGAATATGAACAGTTATTTCCATAAAAGTTTTTTGGTTCTCGAGATATTGAGGTTCAAATGTTTCAAAACCGGGATTTGGAAAAAATGTTCCCTTAAGACTTGACAAAATTTTTTCTCCAAAATTAACAATTTACAACAATTTACATACCAAATTGCGTAGTTGACGAATCGCGAAGGAAAAGTAGATGAAAGTTGTTTGGTTCTCCAGATATTTTGGTTAAAATGTTGCAAAACTCGGCATTTAGCCAAAAATCGACAAATTTTTCCTCAAAATTAACAAATTTACATTCCAAATTATGTAGAATTTTGCGTAGAGTGCAAGTCGTGGAAGAAAAGTACATAAAAATTTTATAGTTCTCTCGCAATTAACGTTTCCAAAGTTACAAATTGTTTTACGGCGGATTTCTATGCTTTCATTCAATTTGAAAAAATTCAAAAGCCTAAAATATGCAGAATTTTGCGTACCAAAAGAATAAAACTGTGCCCGTCACAAGTCTTTAAGTTTTGATTTTTGGGACCCGTTAGATTATGTTAGGTTAGGTTGGGCAGTTCGTGTGCTTATAAAATATAATTTTTTATATACAGTAACTTGCAAAAGCAAGAGATTTATGTATTGTAGCTAATGTTGTATTAGACAGGAAAGGGGCCTTGGGAATATTGCGCTTTTTAATCTCATTCCACCTTTCAACCTTATTTTGAATTAAAAATTACAGAATAGAGTAAAAATCGCAATATCCACTTTGTTTAGAAAAAAATTGAATAACGTTATAAACAAGAAGAAAACAACTCGCCACCGAAACTATTATATACATACTACATTACTCCGGTTTAGATCAGTTTTGTTCACGAGTGAATAATATTCTGCTCACCGTGATTAAATTGCTATTAACAATAAACACATAGAAATAAACCCGTAACACGTGTCTTCGACAACATAACAACAGGACATATTAAAATGGCAATTTTCACGTCGATCTGTGTTTTAATTACGACACATGTAAGCTAATCTACTATAATTATTCTAGTTTCAAACCTGTCTCGTGATGTGTAATTCGGAATTGATAGATAAATTGCTTTCGATTGTTTAGGATACGCCCGGCATCTTATTGATCATATTATTGATCAGTGCTTTGGTACAAAATAAAGTCGGTGCCAATGTTGACGATTGAAAGAAGTACAAACCAGTTGATTCTGACCAAAATTCTTTTTTAATTGGAATTAATGTGTCGTCGGCCGCAACAATTGCGCACACATGTCTGTATGATTCCTATTCAGCAACACTAAATGTTAATGACCAACATACGCCACTGATGCTTTTAAATAACGCGAGATATGTTTTATGTAGGAAATTTTACGTAGAAACTTTATGTAGGAAATTTTTAGATTTATATTGTAATACGGTGATGTTAATGTAGATTAAGTTATTGTAAGTTATAGATGTTAGATATTTGTTGTAATTTAATTACAATATGTTGTATTTAGTGTATATTTTTGTTGTTGTTTGTTAAAATTGTGTCCAATACTGAAAGAAGTTCCAAGGTTAAATTTGTTTAATTGTCGTAAAATTAATGGAAGTAAAGACGCACTTCAATTAATTTAAGGAAGTTTATTTTCACAGAAAACTGTAAATTATGTTTCACATTTGAGTAATCAAAATAACATTTGATACAGAATTTTGCGGTTATAATTCTGCGCAAATAACTTCGTTCAATGAATTTCAAGGAAAATATTCAGGAAAATTTTTACTAAAATTTCTCTTAATTGAAACTCTAATAGAATATCTAGGTGATAATTCAATATAAAATATGTTACCTACGTGAAAAATTAGGAAATTTAAAATTTGAGAAACATCAATTCGAAATTTAAAAAATTTTGAAATTTGAAAAAGAAGAAGATTGAATAATTATGTAATTGAAAATACAGCAAATTGAAAAATTAAGAGATTAAAACAATTTTCCAATATTCTTCTTTTTCAATTACATATATAATTTTTAAACATTTTAAATTTCCAAATGTGTAAATTTTTTCCCATCCCAAATTTTCACATTCCAGAATTTTCTATTTCCCCATTGTTTTAATTTCCCAAATTTTCAATTTTCCATATTTCCAAATTCATAATTTTTTATTCTCCTTATTTCTCAATTTCCTAAAATTTAAAATTTCGAATTTTGAAATAAGTTAATTTTTGTCCATCCAAATTTGTCCAGTTTCCAGATTCTAGAATTTCCTATTTCCCAAATTATCAATTTCCCATAATTTCAATTTCTTAATTTTTCAATCTCTTTGATTTTCAATTTCCTGATTAAAAAAAATTAATTTCCAAATGTGTAAATTTTCCCCATCCCAAATTTTCAGTTTCGAAAATTTTCTATTCCATTTTCCATCCGAAATATGGGAGATTGAAAAATTACGAAATTGAAAATTTCGAAAATTTAAATAATGGGGAAATTTACAATTCTTGAATTTGGAAACTCGGAAAATTTACACATTTGAAAATTCGAATTTTAAAAATTCGAAATTAAAAAAGATTATAAAAGCAAAAAACAAGGAAATTTATTGAAAATTTGGGAAATTAAAACTGTGGGAAATAGAAAATTCTGGAATCTGAAAGTTTGAGATAGTGAAAATTTAAAAAAATGATGATGTACGAATTTTAACATATAGTAGCAAATAGTTTTTGTGTTTTCCTCGAAATACAATTTCACGATCCACTCATTCAATTTAATTGATGCAATTGATTCCTCCAACATCAAACGTATAATCCGTCGCTGACGTCTTACTCAAACTCTACACGTGGTATGCTTAAACCAACTCCGGTCATTCGCGCGTGTATAAAATCGGAAAATTATTGTTCTGTCCACAGTCGCATGAAACGAAATCCTGCTGAATTTGTATCAGTTGACAATAAACTTCGCCACGTTCAGCATCTTGTTTGAATATTTCAATAATATCTACTCAGTAAACGCGCACTGTAGACATTGAATTTCATATAAATAAAATACTAAAGTAATTTGCACGCTTAACTCAGTAATTTATATTTTATAGAGCTTTGTTGTTTTAATAATCCGCGAATGAAATACCGCAGATCCAACCGTGAAATTATCCAAATACAATTTCGTACATTTTTATTGTGTGCACGCGATAAAAATTAATTTATTGATAGTTTAACAGTAGTTCGCTAATTTATTGTGTACAAAAATTCGTGGTTGTGATATTATATTGTATTATATGATAGTCTTGAAAGTGATATAGTTTTTATTATAAGTAAGACAAGTAACAAGTAAGTAAAGTCGACATTTTTAATAATATTTAAATATTAATATTTCATTCTTTGTTATTATCATCATTTCTCTATTAAGACCACAACACCAGACCCTGATCTATAGAATATCGAAAATATATTATATTATTGTAATTTAATTTAT
>JAODVP010089437.1:15657-31714 GCA_025400035.1 Tetradonia laticeps
TAATTTAATTTATAACTATATATTTATAGCATACTATTCAGCAGGGTCTGGTGTAGTGTTAAAAACATTTTGGATTCCTACCGGAAGTGATCTAGAGATACGAAGTTATGTAAATCAGGAAGAAAATGTAGGAATTTCGAATCCAAAAATGCATATAATTGAAAATTGCTTGCGCTTGGGGGCAAACTATTAAATTTAGGAGAGTCTACAATCGCGAGCTCTAAGACCGCGTCTCCATAAGCTCGGCGTTCCGCTCGCTAAACCAAACCATTGTATTTCATTGCATATTGATGTAACCTGACACTCTGACGAACATCGTTGCGAGCAGGGTCATAGGCAAGCTAGGCAAACTCATCCCTTTCATCTCTACCGACAGAAATTTCGAGAGTGAAACATGAGTTTCTTTCGTATAACCCTGCTCGCGATGATGTTCGTCCGAGTGTCAAGTTACATCAATTTACAATGGAATACAATAGTTTCGCTGGGCGAGCGGATCGCCGAGCGTATGGAGGCGCGGTCTAAGAATGTCGTCTGTTTAGAAGTTGTTGAATCTGTTTGAAGCTGTTTATCAAGCAATATTGACCCTTAACAATATTCACGTAAGAACCGTGAGCTGTTTAGTGTTAACTAAGAGTTGAATTCATTAATTTTCAAGTGCAAGTATAGGTATCTACCCTTGACTTAGCAATAACTTCTCTGTCGTTACTCAAAAGTGGGCATGGCACAACACTTTTCGCTCACGAGTGTACCTCATACATATGTTTCACTGTAATTTGATTAAATATTAGTACTTAGCAATGTCTACTAATTATAGTCCATTTACTTAGGTATAGCAATTATTTTATAGCAAGTCATGGTACGGCTGTAATGTTACTCTAAACCTTAGATTAATCAAAATCGCGATAATTGAGTGTTCAGGTCCAATTCGGATAGAAATTATTATGCTTGAAGTATTAAATTGCACTTTCAAATTAATTTTATTTTATTTATAATTTATAACAACTAATCATTAATTAATATTTCAGGTGTGCCTAACCTTACCTACACTATACCATAGAAACTTAAGGTATCACGATGTTAAAGTTTGCATCCGATAAAAGTGTAATACTTTGTATTATATTAACATCGTCCGTTTGCCTGTGTTCAACTGAAGTTATTCACTCTTCTA
The DNA here is from genome assembly GCA_025400035.1 of Tetradonia laticeps. Classification (NCBI taxonomy): domain Eukaryota; kingdom Metazoa; phylum Arthropoda; class Insecta; order Coleoptera; family Staphylinidae; genus Tetradonia; species Tetradonia laticeps. Next base: position 16,826 of record JAODVP010089437.1, read on the forward strand.
CAATTGCAAACACAGGTAGGTACAAATTTTTAAGAGTTGGCTGTTTTAGTTAATTAATTATTTCTTGGCTCTTGTATTGGTAAACGATAGATGTGAAGGAATAGTTTCTGAGATATGCCTCCCTTTCTGGCCGAGCTTGATGAGAGGGAAACGAACCTCATCTAAGCTGCTGAAATCTAACCTAATTTAACTCAAAATAATTAAAATTGATATAACTTGTTTATAGGTTATAGTTTATAATAGTTTGTTGTACTGTTGTACAAAAATCCGGATAAATGAATATACAATCTAAGTTGAGTTAGTGAACTTTTAAATTTTCTGTCTATTCTCAATGAAATAACTTGTTTTATTAATTATATTCCTGTTAACTAAGTTTTGATGAATTTTAGAAGTAAACACTCACTGTGAAAATGGGCACGAAACCCTCAAAAACAGTTTTTCCTGGGTGGATTACTTGGTATTAGGCACCATGTTAGTGATTTCTTGTGGCATTGGTGTCTTCTATGGTTTCTTCGGCGAAAAACAAACAACAAGTGACGATTTTCTTCTCGGTGGGAGCTCCATGGGTACTGTACCAATGTCAATGTCACTAGCAGCAAGGTATGTGTTCTATTCTTTCTTTCTTAAAGTAATAGAGTGTAAAATTATTATTACCGATTTTTAAAAAGTAAAAATTGCGAAGAATTCTGACATAACTTGTTAGCAAGTCAACGGAAGAAAAACTATTTATTTAATATCTATATCATTGCATATCGGAATCTGTAAAATTATTACTTTTATTATTAGTTTCATAACGGCCATTGAACTCTTGGGAAACCCAGCTGAGATGTACCAACATGGTTCCCAATATTGGATGATCTGCCTAGCATTCATCCTAGTGGTCCCACTCGCTTCCAAATTCTATCTACCCGTCTACATGGCACTCAGATTGACCTCCACCTATGAATACCTGCAACTACGATTCAATGCGCAAACCAGATACGTGGCTAGTGGGCTGTATATACTGCAGATGGTGCTCTATACTAGTGTTGCTGTTTATGCCCCAGCATTAGCCCTTAGTCATGGTTAGTGTTACCTTAAATGTCGCCCAATCTATTCTTGGGTTGTCTTATGCTATCTTAGGTTAAATCATGTTGGCTTTACAGTAACCGGTCTCAACGTCTACCTTGCTGTGACAGTGGTCTACGTAGTATGCATATTCTACGCTTCTCAAGGGGGAATGAAGGCTGTGATCATGACGGATACTTTCCAAGCTGTGGTCCTGGTTGGCTCCATCATGTTGATTGTCTACTACGGGGAGAAATTCGTTGGTGGTGCTGGTGTTATATGGTCTAGTAGCTATAACACTAACCGCTTGGATCTGTTTGAGTAGGGTTTACCCTATAATTCAATGAAAACTCGTGATTTTATTGATCATTCATTGCAGTATGAGACCTAACCCTACAATCCGCCATAGTTTCTGGTCTGTAGTCTTGGGGGGAACGTTTTATTGGATGACCATGTTTTGTTCCAACCAGGCTTCCATTCAGAAATATCTTTCGGTCGAGAAAATCTCACAAGTTCGACGGTAATTAGACTACTTTACATATTCAAGGTTACGTTTGAGATAATTATAAGGCTAAGTTAGTAATTCTGTGCACACAGAGCTTTATGGTTCTCATGTTTCGGCCTAATTCTAATCTACACCATCAATTTCTACACCGGAATGATCTTGGTAGCTCACTACGCTCATTGTGACCCAATCAGCGCTGGGAACATCAACAGTGCAGACGAGATCTTACCTCTGTACGTCATTGAACACATGGGGCACATGAAGGGAGTGACGGGTTTCTTCGTAGCTGGAATATTCGCTGCTAGCTTGGGGTATGTTGCTATTTGTCGACATTAACCTGTACTATTAACACATTAGCTCAACAATTCCAGAACTGTAGCTTCCGCATTGAACAGTCTTGCTGCTGTTACCATGCAGGACTTTGTAACTGGTGCTTGTGGCTACCATCCAGCAGGAGATAGAGGAGCTCTATGGGCTAAGTGGATCTCCATCATCTACGGAGGAATCAGTTTCGGGCTGGTGTTTATTGTAGAACAGCTTGGGAGTGTGATGCAAGTGGCTATTAGTTTCAATGGGATGGTAGGAGGTATTACTTTGGGACTCTTCTCTTTAGGGATGTTTTTCCCTTGGGCAAATACAAAAGTAACCTAAATATAACCAACAAAATATAGCAGAACATAACCTAATATTCTTTCATTAGGGAGCAATTTCGGGAGCCATCACTTCACTGGTCCTCATCGTATGGATGGGAATAGGGCAACAAATTGCAATCGCTAGTGGGACGTTACAAGAGCCAATAAAGGAGACCAACATTGATCAGTGTCCCTGCTTGAATTCTACTGTTTTATCTTCGGAGGCTTTGGATCTTCCTATTACTGTCAAAGGAGCAGACTCAGAAGTGTTTTTCTTATACAAGGTTTCATTCCTTTGGTATTCGGCAATAGGTTTTATGATGACCATTATTATGGGAATGATTGTGTCTTATTTTACGGGATTTGATGATCCGCATGATGTCGATTCCGATTTAATTTCTCCGGTGATTCGGGATTTCCTGTATGCTTTACCCAGGTCCTTGAAAGAAAAGTTAAACATCCCACTGAAGACTAACTCCACGTCGCTGCAAGTAGCAAATTGTGTTGGGAATTGCGAGAGGGACATTTCTATGAAAGGAGGAGTGGTTAATATTACTTTGGATATCAGCGATGAAGTTGATAAGGGTGGAAGAGTTACTGTGTAATGTTTAAATTATCAGATATTTATTATTGTTCTTTACTAATTTTATAACTAATGAGTTATTTATAATCAATTTGGATGTTCTTGTAAATGTAGAAATAAAATAATTAATTAAAGAAGTTTCAGTTGTATCGCAGTAGAGTACATAAGTATTTGTAAACAAGTTATTACGAAAGAAAGAAACAAGGAGTAAAATATATAAGGTCTCACCAAAGACGTAGGGAGGTGGCGGGGCAAATATTGTTGTTGGGGGTAGAGTTGACGGAGGATAGGGTGGAGAGAAGAAAAGAGAGCGATAGCGATAGCGAAAAAGGGAGGAGTGGAGGGAGAAGGAGGAGAGGAGAAGAAATGTGATCATAACGGGGGTAGAATAGGAGAAAGCGGTTAATGTGATAAAGAAAACAGGACGAAAGGTGAGGGTGGAGGGGATAGCAGAATTGCGGAAGGGGATGACGATGGTGAAGCTGGCATATTTCAAAGAAAAGCTGAGGGTGCTGAAAGGAAAGGGGAAGCTTGCAGTTTCAGCTGTATATATCGATGACGACCTCACTAAGGAGGAAAGAGTTATACAGAGGAAATTACGGGATCATCATGAGAGTATAGAAAGAAGGGGGAAAGGAAATTAGGGTAGGATATAAGCTTTGTGTAGGGGGAGGTTGGATGGGGTGGGAAGAAGTTACAATCCAAAAAAATTAAGAGAAGGGCGGGGTATGGAACGTGGCTGGAATGACGAAGATGTTGGAAGGAACAGGGCTTATAGGATGTGGAAGAAGCTCTGGGGAGAAATAAACAACAATATTTGATGCAGATTTCTCTTAAAATAATATATTTCATCATTTAGAATATAATATAATATGGGCTGAATTGACGGAACAAAAATTGCAAGTTTAAAGCTTAATGAAGCCGGTCCTTTGTTGCAAACGTCCGTGACAATTCCAATGTCAAAAGGTAAGAATATGAAAAAAATACTTATAGATAACAAGCTAATGGGAAATAAGACAATATTAAATAAGATTTATTCACTTAATGTACTTACATAGATCATTTATGAACGAAGAAGTTCGGCAATGTCATGAAAACCTCCCAATTCGGCTAACATCAGAGGTGTCTCCCCATATTTATTATTAATATTCCTCTTCACATCATGTTCCAAAAGTAACTCTACAGCACATTTGCATCCATTATAAGCAGCTTCGTGCAACGCGGTATTTCTATACTTGACGTTTTTAGAATTTAAATCACATCCTGCCTGAATTAGGAGTTTCATTATAGCAGTATAATTATGTTTAGCAGCGCTTATCAAAGGAGCAAATCCGTTTTTAGTTTCATGATTAACATCAGCACCATTACTGATTAGTACCTGAACTATCTTTAGATGTCCATCTCTTATAGCGCTATTCAATGAAGTGAATCCATCTTTGGTTTCTGCTTCAATATCTACGTTAGTCTTCAATAAGATTTGAACCAATTCCAAATGTCCATTAAGTGCAGCAGAAATTAGGGGAGTAAACCCATTGCTAGTTGCATGATTTGGGTTAGCGCCATGTTTGATTAATTCCTTCAGTATTTCAAGGTGTCCCTGATTAGCCGCGCAATTCAATGCTGTGAGTCCAGCTTTGGTTTCTCTTTCAATATCTACATTAGTCTTCAATAATTCTTGGACTAATTCCAAATGTCCATTAAATGCAGCAGTAATTAAAGGTGTGAATCCTTCTTTAGTTGCATGATTAACGTCAGCACCATGTTTGATTAACTCTTGCATTATTTCGAGGTGTCCTTGATTCGCAGCGTAATTCAATAATGTGAGCCCAGATTTGGTTTCTACTTCAATATCCACATTAGTCTTCAATAATTCTTGAACTAATTCTACATGTCCATTAATTACAGAAGAAATTAAAGGAGTGAATCCATCGTTAGTTGCATGATTTGGATTTGCGCCATGTTTGATTAATTCCTGGAGTATTTCAACGTGTCCTTGAAGGGCCGCGTAATTCACAGGACTGAAACCATTGCTATTTTCTAGATTTACGTCAGCGCCATGTTTGATTAATTCTTGTAAGATTTTAAGATATCCCAGTTTAGCCGCTCTATTCAATGGTGTGAACCCATCGGTAACTTCCTGGTTGACATCAGCACCAAACTTGATTAATTCCTGCAGTATTTCAAGATGTCCGTATTTAGCTGCGCTATCCAATGGTGTGAATCCCCGGTTAGTTTCATGGTTAACATCAGCGCCATGTTTGATTAATTCTTGCACTATTCTAAGATATCCTTTCTGTGCTGCGGAATTTAATGGGGTAAATCCATTAATGGTTTTATGGTTGACCACAGCGCCATTTCTGATCAATATTTGAACTATTTGTAGATGCCCATCACATGCAGCGCTATGCAATAGAGTGAATCCATCCTTAGTTGCATGATTTACATCAGCGCCATGTTTGATTAATTCTCGCAGTATTTCAAGATGTTTTGTATTAGCCGCACAGTTCAATGATGTGAACCCTAGTTTGGTTTCTGCTTCAATATCTACATTAGTTTTCAATATTTCTTGAACTATTTCTACATCTCCACTTAATGCCGCAGAAATTAAAGGAGTGAAGCCGTCGTTGGTTGCATGATTGACGTCAGCGCCATTTTTGATTAATACTTTAACTATTTGTAGATGTCCTTCCGCCGCAGCACTATTCAGTGGAGTGAATCCATGTTTAGATTCTTTTTCAACGTCTACATTAATCTTTAATAGTTCTTGAACTATTTTTAAGTGTCCATTGATTACGGCATAGTGAAGAGGTGTAAACCCATTTTTACAACAGGCGTCCGTATGCGCCCCATTCTTTATCAACAGTTTTACCATTTCTAAATTGTTTTCATACACTGCATCATGTAAAAGACTCAATCCATTATCATCATTCTCATTCACATCACTGTCACGATCCAGCCAGGCTTGGACTGCATCCAAATGGCCGTTCTGTACATCATGGCGCACTGGTGACAGCTCCGACATAATTGACAGAAATATATTCTGAAGAAAATTTATAAAGTGTAAGACAAAACGTTTTTTATAAAAACATGGTTTGGGTTATTAAGTTTTGAAATAAAACAAGTTTTTTTTAACGGCGTAGGTGGCGCGTTAGCAAACCACAGCAAGAGGCCATCACGAGCCTTCCCGCAGGTAAGAAACAAATTATTAAAACTCGGATTTAACGACATCGGATGTAATGACAACCCTAATATAACGTAAAATTAAAGTCTACACTCTACACATCAATAGAAGTGGAATAACTCGGCAAGGAGGCATGTGTTTTCTATCAAAATTAGTCAGGGAGCATCCCTAATCAACCTCTGACAGTTTTCGCAATTCTATGGAAATAGAAAGTGCATCGGCGAGAATATGTTCCTGAGAAAACGTCCCTGATCAACCTCTGAAAGTTTACCGAACTCACTGAATCTACTCCTCTAACTATTGTTGAATCTTGCAATTTTTTACAAACTTTTCCCTGACTTCCCCGACATATTTTTCCCTCCCTATTCCCTGATTCCAACCATGTAGAATAAGTATTAGCCCTCATATAGGGGTTCCCAATTGGAATTATTAAAATATAAATATATTTTAACGTCTTCATACATACCGTATAGAAATTACGATTTTATCGTATGCCTGGTGTGTGGTGCGCACCCAAAAATTCTCCCTTATCTGAAGAGTACTCGCACACTGCTAATTTTAATTTGTGTGATCGAACTTCTGGCCTGTGGTTCGAAAGCTGCGGTACTGAGATCGTCTACCAGTGCAAGGCACCCACTCTACGTTGTACAAACTGGTGGTATCTATTGTTTATTCACAAATTCTTAGAATGCAACGAATTATGATGATAATAAGTTGGTTTGATCACGGACCACTCGTATCGTTCGAGTGCTTTTTCTTAGCATTTCTTTTATCTGGACATTCAACCAATTCTCTCTCACATGCATAAACGTTCCGGACGCACTTGTTATTCTCAAAGTCAACTTTTATATTTTAACTATTCTTAACATATTCCTATATATTTTTTAAATTAAAATTATAATTCATTTTCATAAACATGGTTTGTTTTCATATGACAACAATCTGGTCATCTTAGTGTAGGGATCTTTGGCTGAATTCTCGGCATCGGGCAGAACCAAACTCAACCAGATTTCAAAGTCGTGAATTCCAAGGTTCGTTTATTGTTTTATTGATAGCTCTTGAGTGCATACATCAGCAAATATTATAATAGTCATACGATACGGCAAAGCAGACGCCACAGAAGCATTGCCCGTATTTGTTTAAAAATAAGTTTGGAATGTCACCGCTGGGCATATGAAAAATGCGTTTTATGATTTATTCACCTTCAATATTTTCTCTTCATTGTTTTCGTACCTTCCAATAATTGCCAAAGGTGTCTCCAAAGAGTAAATTAAACAAAACCTTAAAAATTAAACGACACACACTCATCCTTTTCTGTTTCGATATAACCTACAATTCAAATATATTCCTGCCATCTATATTTCAACAATTCAATGAAACATGCTCGAAGGGGAAATACACACGACTTCGATTTTCTTCCCCTACTCCCTGTCAACCCTCAGCAAATAGCAAACGCCTGGATTTTCCGCGGAAACGCGCAGCCAACACTGCACATTTCTCCCTTCGCATCACACGCAACCCTTTCAGAAATCGACATATCCATAACAACACTATTACAACTACTACACAAAATCGAACGTAATCAAACACTTCCTACGTTGAACACATTAGTATTTGCTAGTAACAATAAGTGCAAAAGTTCCTCATGAAGAATTGATACGCATCGTGTGCGGACTGTTATGAGTTAAAGTTGAAAGTTATGAGGTTATAAATATTAATTTTCTCTCTTAACGTGCGGGCTCATTTCACCTCGACCTTCTCAACCTGCTGGCGCTGCTGGCATTCGCCAAGCCCCCGTCAATGCGAACACAAATGGAATTGAATGAAATTTAGAAAGTGCTACTGCTACTGGAGCGCCGAACAACCGAAGATAAAGACCACTCAGTCACTGACAATATTCGCTGCGAAACACTCCATGTTAAACGTCCTCATAATATAATCAGCTCAAAACAAGCGAGGTGCAAAGGGGGCATTGTAAATCAGTAAATATGCAACCGAAACAATAATATTCATATATAACACAAGTGAGCCATGGAAATGAGGACTTTTTAATACAACTTCGATGTGAATTCAATGTATCTCAGTGTAAACTCGTGCGTGTGGAAAATGGGTGCCAAGCGACCGATTACTGCCACGCGCTCGCTGCTTTGCCAACGTTGGTCCTTCCCGTTTCCGATCTTTTGCTACCTCGGCTTGCTGCTCACCTTCTGGTTGTTGTCCGTTCCACTAAAACCGCATATGCGCATCCACGTGCCGAATGCTGCGCCGATGGACATTCGTATAGGGCCTGAGGACACTTTCGAGATCCGGCTGAAGAACAGCAACTTCAATTCGGATGACAATGGTAACAATAAGCAAGCTGGGATGGGTGGGGACGAGAGGAACGTGGATCCAGTGAATGATCCGAGGAATGAGTATTTGGTCAATGTGGATAATAAGGAGAATGTGCATCGAGATCAGGCCGAGATTTTGGAGGAAGTGTTCCGGAAGTATGTAACATAACCTCTAACTTATTATATTGATTAAGTTGTTGTTACAAAGCCTTAGATTATGTTAGGTTATGTTGTATCATGTTTTGTCTTATTGTAGGGCCGATTTAGATAAGAACAAGAAATTAGACTCGAGGGAGTTGGCCGAATGGATACGGAGAAAGATCGTGGAACATATTTCCTGGGCGGTGAGTAACAATTACGGCCTATTTACGCTAATTGACAGAAACCCACGAAATGGCGTCGTGACATGGAAGGAGTACCACGCGTATTTTTTGAAGAAACGTGGATTCAGTCGGAAGTACGTTAAGCACCATGATGAAAAACGACACAAAGGACTGGAACGATCTTTAAAAGGTATGAGTGACTATAGATTTGCTCCCAAAATATAAAATATGAAGTTCCAGAGCAAATTATGAGGGATAAAGCTTCATGGATGGAAGCGGCACGTTCCAATCCCGATGCTTTAACTCTAGACGAGTTTCTAGCCTTCACACATCCGGAATCGAGTGCTACTAATCATTTGGCACTGGTTGATGAGCTATATGACAAGTTGGATCGAGATGGGGATGAACAGCTGACTGAAGATGAGTTTGCTATTTTGCAGACGGAAGGTACGAATTTAACATAGTAGAGTCAATATAATATATGTTAATCTAACCTACAAATAAGCAATTGTCTAACTAAGGTGCTGAAGATGAAACTGTTGTTATTCGTCAAGATGAGAACGAACGCAGGGCTGAGTTTCGGAAAAATGTCGACTTGAACGGCGATGGACGTGCTGATCGCAGAGAGCTCTTGAGATACGTAGCACCTCAAAGTCCTCGACATAGCGAGCATGAAGCGGAAGCTTTGTTGGCGCTAGCGGATAATGATCAGGATAATATGCTCTCTCTAGACGAGATACTATCCCATCCGAATCTGTTCCTCAAATCCAAGATGGTGGACACTGCGCGTAGTTTCCACGATGAATTTTAGCAAATACTCTCGATCACCGTCCTTTCCACGTTTGTTCAACCTGAAGAGCTCTGAACGCTCTACCTATGAAATTGGGCAGACTATTCCGGAGCGTTTTGTATGCTCGTGATAATTTTTATCAACTTGGTACATAGTAGGTAATATAGTGAACCTTTTACTGAAGATTAATGTATGAGGAGATAGGGGTAACATAAGCAATCCATGATTTCCAAATACAGTCGAACTTATTTATTTTAATATTGACAAGGTTAAGGCCGTTAACACTTTAATTGCAAATAGTGCCCTCTTGATTCTATTATGGAAGATTATGAACTATATGCAACTTAATATGTACACAAGTGTCGTAAATGGCGATGGATAGTGTCTAAATGAGTAATGTTATCGACGAGTTTGACTGTATTAAGAATATTTGAATTACTTTTTATGCACTTAATAAGTTTAGATAAATATACCTACTATAAATTAAGTGTAGCATTACGGCACTCAGATTTTATTTGTAAGCAAACGAAAAGACTGCTATTTTATGAATATTCTTAAGTTTGTTGTTGTGAATGTATTTATAAAGATAATGTAAATAGAAAGTGGGAATAAAAATTAGGTAAGTGTAGGTAAAGAATGTTTAGGAAACACTTCGAATTGTTACCTATTGTCGAATAGTTTAGGAGAAATCAATAAAGTATAAATCACTTCTAACCTTATTTCATTTTGGAATATTTTGGAACAGTTAACGTGGTGATGTGTGGTGGGGCTTTAAATGAGCCTAATTTTTCGTTGGATGGAAATATATATGAATGAATTTGAATTCATTAAATTCATTCATTTATTCATATATTTTTTGTTGTCATGGATAGTCCGATTCATTGTTGTGAAGCGATCGTGATTGGTTGCAACTAGCTTACGTTGTTTACTAAAAAATAAAAAGACGCGCGTGTCGGATAGTGCACCAATGACAGAAAAGAATTAAAACTATTCATCACGTATCCTTTGCTGTAAAAAATTTTGCTGTCGCATATGAAGCAACATAGGTACTGATCTGAATTTTATATTATTAAATATATATTATTTATTGTTTGTTTAAAATCTTTCAGATTAAAACCTTTTCTTTTGTAGTCTTTAAGCCTGTAATGAGTTCCAAATTTACGGAATAATGTACCAATCGTTTTTTTAACATGCGTAATAACCGTATAAACGTTTATGGGTTTTGTCCGGAAAGGATTATACCGAGCTTTGAAATACCCACTGGTCAAATGTTTGTACATGCGTTTGTATGTATGTACATACATACCTTTCATGCTGAATGCAAAAATGAGAATTTTGTTCATCGTGCAGCAAAATAATAACAAATAAAGTTACAGCCCTTAGTTAAAAATGTTAAAACCCGCAGTTTTTAACATATTTCATGTTAATATAAGTTAATATTGGGTTAATGTTAATCAGTCTAGAATTAATATTACTCGTACTTAAAGATGAATCAGCTTGGTGTAATTCATGCTGAAAGTCAATTTATTTTGGTAATATGCTGACGGTGACGGTGCTGACGCTGATTGCAAATAACGCGTTCAATGCACATGTAGTGTCACATGAGTGACTTAAGTGTTTTAGTGCGCGGTGTTGGATAAGTGTACGCTTCTTAATAATATATCGATACTTTTAATTCGGTATATCAATAGTTTTGGCCAATATATTTTGAAATATCCTTATAAAATATCCAATATCGAAATTGCATCAAAAACAATATTTTTTTAGTTTATCGTCTACTCTATTTGTTACTTTTTAATGAGTTGGTTTTTAAGTTGGCAACGCAGGTCTATGCAGTGGTGCTCCGGACTCCGGTTCACGGTTCGGTAGAACAAGCCGGTTCGTTCCGGTTTGTTGCGGTTTTTTATATAATAATACATATAAAAATTCGTTAAAAATCATCTTTAGTTCCTGTCCAAAAAGGAAGTACCGGAACAACTTTCCGGAGCGTTCCGGCGAGGTTCGAGGTTCGGAGAGGTAGAATAGATAAAGCGAGAGTGCTTAACACACCGGTTGCATTTCATTGCAAGTGATTCGAATTACGCATATTTCGAAGATACACACTCGGATGTACGAGCATGAAGCTAGCTTTGAGATTTCGTGAATATTCCCAATGCACTATATCTCGAATAAATCATTATTCTGTGGACGTAACCTATAACAAGCGTAAATAATAAAACATGTAGTTATTTTTAACAGATTACTTATTAATTTATTATTAATTATTATTAATTTATAGGAATGCTACTTAGTTAGCTTCATTGTATTGATATTCAGATTGAAGACTTTATTAAGAACTTACTTTGAGTTTTGATTACAAAACCCTGACTCAAACGGATTGCAACTTTGTAATGAATGAATGCTGCGATTGTTCCCTAGATGCAACATTGTAATAAGACAGGCACTTTGCGTCTCACTATTGGTATTAGATATTAGACATTCTAGGTAGATAAGGATAAGCTGGTAGAGCAAAACTGTACATCTCCCAGGAAATGCCAAGAGGAAATTGAAGGGACCGATATTTATAAATCGCGTGAGCTCATAATTAGGGAATTAGTGGTGCGTGACCGATTCATTTCGAACAATTAAGTTGGTAAATGTTAGTCTGTCAAGCTGAAGCCTAGCTGTCCTCTTTGACCGAGCAAAGAGTTTGTCATTAATTTGTAACTTGCTATAAGCTTTGTTGTTTATAATAAATACTTTGTAATCATCGATACAGCAATTTAAAGCCTTGAATAAATTCCAGTTTAGTCATAGCCAGGCGGGTTTACTAAGTTACAGTTTACAGTTCAAATCCTAGTTGTAACAATATACAGGGTGAGTCAGAACTCGACAACCAACTTCTAGGGGATGATCAGGGAAGCTTTCTGGGTATTTTGATAGAGATCATACGTTCCTAATAAATTACTCGGCGTACATCCCCAATTGACTTCTGAAAGTGTGTGAAAGTTTGTGACTCGAGTTCTGCATCTAAAAATATTCTCTTTGTCTCAATTCTATACAACAAGAAAGTCCAATAACTGCGGAACGAACTACCGGAGATCGTAAGTTCCTGATATCAAAATTCTCAGAAAACACTCCTGATCTACCTCTGGTAGTTTTTTGGTAGAGTTCTAACTCACCCTGTATATTTAGGATTAAGAAATGTATAGATACAAAACTTATCTGTATAAATCTCTTTCAGAATTTATTTCTATCAATTATGTCTGAACTATCACCTATCCGACATGATCGTCGTAATGGTCATCTGGATGCAGTTCAAACCTGGCTGGATTGTGGCAGTGATGTGAATGAGAATACTTATGAAAATGGATTAAGTCTTTTACATGATGCTGTGAATAGCAGAGATCTAAAAATGGTACAATTGTTAATAAAGCATGGGGCGAATACGAGCGCATGTTGCAAGAAAGGTTTTGTACCTCTTCACTATGCTGCAATCAATGGAAATTTAGAGATGGTTCAAGAACTATTGAAGTGTGATTTGGATGTAGATTGTGAAAATAAAGACGGATTCAGATCTCTGAATACCGCTGCCAACCAACGACATCTTGAAATACTGCAAGAATTAATCAAACATGGCGCAGACGTCAATCATGAAACCAATGACGGATTCACACCTTTGAATAGCGCTGCCAAGCAAGGACATCCTGAAATAATGCAAGAATTAATCAAACATGGCGCTAACGTCAATCATGAAACCAACGACGGATACACACCTTTGAATAGCCCTGTCAAGCAAGGACATCTTGAAATAGTGCAAGAATTAATCAAACATGGCGCTGACGTAAATCATGAAACCAACGATGGATTCACATCTTTGAATAGGGCTGCCAACCAAGGATATCTTGGAATAGTGCAAGAATTAATCAAACATGGCGCTGACGTCAATCATGAAACTAAGGCTGGATTCACACCTTTGAATAACGCAGCCAACCAAGGACATCTTGAAATAGTGCAAGAATTAATTAAACATGGCGCTGACGTCAATCATGAAACCATCGATGGATTCACACCTTTGAATAGCGCTGCCAACCAAGGACATCTTGAAATAATGCAAGAATTAATCAAACATGGCGCAGACGTAAATCTTGAAACTAAGGCTGGATTCACACCTTTGAATAGCGCTGCCAAGCAAGGACATCTTGAAATACTGCAAGAATTAATCAAACATGGCACTAACGTCAATCATGAAACCAACGATGGATTCACACCTTTGAATAACGCAGCCAATCAAGGTCATCTTGAAATACTGCAAGAATTAATCAAACATGGCGCTCACGTCAATCATGAAACCAGCCATGGATTCACACTTTTGAATAACGCTGCCAACGCAGGATATCTTGAAATAGTGCAAGAATTAATCAAACATGGCGCTAACGTAAATCTTGAAACTAAGGCTGGATTCACACCATTGAATAACGCAGCCAACCAAGGACATCTTGAAATACTGCGAGAATTAATCAAACATGGCGCTAACCCGAATCATGCCACTAACGATGGATTCAATCCTTTAATTGACGCTGCACTTAATGGACATTTGGATTTGGTTCAAGAATTACTCGAGACTGATGTAGATATTGAAGCAGAGACCAAAGATGGATTCACTCCATTGAATAGCGCTGCAAGGGATGGGCGTCTAGAGATTGTTCAAGTGTTAATTAATAATGGCGCTGATATTAATCATGAACTAAAGATGGATTTACTCCGTTAATAAGCGCTGAAAAACAAAATTATACTGCTATAATGAAACTCCTAATTCAGGCAGGATGTGATTTGAATGCCAGAAACGTCAAGTATAGAAATACCGCGTTGCATGAAGCTGCTTATAGTGGAAGTAAACGTGCTGTTGAGTTACTTTTGGAACATGATGTGAAGACGAATGTTAAAAATAAATATGGCGAGACACCTGTGATGTTAGCCGAATTGGAAGATTTTGATGATATCGCTGAACTTCTTCGTTCTACCTTTTAAATGTTCTCTATAATCTTTATAATGTTTTTATTAAAATTCTTTAGAGTTATTAAGTCAAATTTATGCATAGTTCTAAAGGGAATAGAGATATTTTGTGTTTGAATTAAATAGACACCAATGCGTTCCTAATCAAATTCCAAATTATAGCTTTTACATGTACTTTGCCATTTTTGTTGTGTTTAGCTATTTTAATTTTGTAATATTTTATAGTTACCATAATATTGTAATTAGTAGATATGTATTATTTACAAGCAAAAGAGAGAATAAACTGTGGAACAAGTTATTTTTCAAAAAACTACTCATTCAATATTATCTTAAAAGTTGATAATTAAGAAGTAGTATAAACCGTGTCATTAAATAGCTCAACTTTCAAAGTAGAATTAAGGATTAAGAATTGGGTAAACAATGTATGCCAGGGTTCTTCAACCTTTTATTAGGTAGCTGCATGAGCTGTCACTCGAGTACGTTTTGGAGGGTAAACAAAC
>JAODVP010089438.1:0-13062 GCA_025400035.1 Tetradonia laticeps
AGATATAGCGACCGTCCCACGTTCCCCCTATGTCCGCGTTCCCCCATATTACTCTTCCAGTTTTGTTCAATTTTAATTTAAAATTTCCTCGGAGGATCACTAATTTTCACGAAATTTCAGGCTTTGAACAAAACAGAAAAAATAGGAATCTGTCGATTTAGAGGACTAACAAGATCCTAAAAATCCTTAAAAATTCTTAATAGTTAATGTTTATTCTTCCGTACTTAATTTTTTAAGAGTTGTGGAAGAATGATTAGCTCTAAATATGTGGATTTACAATAAAATTAAAGATACTTAGATCTGCTTAAAGTTCAAAATTTTTAACTTTTATTGTAGGATGAATGATTTCCCTGAAATGTCAAGGTGAAATAGAGCAAATATGAAAACTTCACTTTTGTGACAAAACATGCCATCTTTCCGAACGCTGCATTTCCACTCTCATATAACCTACAAAGTTGAATGTGATCTAATAAATTTTATATATTTTAAAATCGTTATAAGACTGCTTCTTCCAAAACGCATATTTTAGGAGATATGGCCAGAAAGGGAAACTATCGAAAAATTTGTAATTTATCGCGTGCAAAAAAAGTTTGAACAAGGCTTGTATTTAGGCCACTCATAGTGATCCCAACAACATATTAAAAGCTGACCATTTGTGATTTTAATGTTCTTATTGACTTTACTTACTTCAAACTGATCCATTTTGATTTTATTATTATTACGGCTTAGATTCAGCTTCAAATGGCTTGAAACTAGTTTAATAGATGCAACGCATCATTTTATAATTCCTTTGTTGTTGTACGTCTCCGAAATGGTTTGCATCACTGGGAAAACAACTGTCAGCATATTTACCCTGTATTCCTGTAAATTTCCACTAACTTGCCTCGGTCTGATTAACTCAGTTAGGAGAAATGAAGGGAATGTCAATTACTTCCTCATTATTTCATCCTGGCTGCCTTCAACATGCCGTCAACCCTCCACAAAATGCAATTCCTCCTGTTCGGCGAGCTGAGTGGAGTATAATAAACCGGGATTATTGGACATCCGGGTGGCATTCAACTTTAGGTCAAGAATCCCCAGCCACCGCCATTCAGCTCGCAAAAGTTTGCATCGTCTCCCTGCGCCCATAGTTCATGGAGACATTGCATAACTTTATAATATCGCATCTCATGTTCGAAGGTTCCGCACGAGCGTCGGCTAACAATGGCAGCCAGCGCTAACTGCATCCTTTGGGATGATGCGCAGCGCCATCGATTTCCGGAATAAGCTATTGCCACAATCAGCCGAATCCGCCGAGAGAATGTCTAGCATTCAGCTTACCAGATTGCACATTTATATTGGCTAGCTACTGCTCCACACATGCGCGCAACTTTCACCCACAACTGCGAACTTGAATCAAACTTTCAGATTTGCTGATTTACTGACAGGACACGTATCGAAATCGGCGTCGCTCACGTCAGACTTGCGCTCGACTTTGCTGTGAAGACTACGAGAACTACATGCGAAGTTAATCTTGTCAACATGCTTATTGCTTCATGTTGTTTACGACCCTCAATACACGCTCAGCGAGCTTTGAGTAGTTGCTGATCATTCAACAACTTTCAGAGAAGTTATGTCTAACGTCTGCAAGTTGCGCGAGTTTTTCTAGGAGTTTTCTTGTGCTCTAATCTATTTGCAGTTTAGTTTAAGGAAAGTTGGCAATCTTTTGCTCCTTCTTTGTTGATGAGTATATCTTTCGAATGGACTGCTATTAGTCACAAGTTGAAAATCAACGATTAAAGTTTTAAGATTCAAGGGAATTTCAAGTTTTTTACTTTCATGGTTTGTAGGTTTTTTGTAGGAAACATCCCACAAAAATTGCCATTGAAAAATGGGCCAAGGGTAGGTAGATGGTTTCCTCAAAAAGCCGGCAATGAAATCAGATTAGAGCCAAGGCTTGGCCAGTCAATTGAATAAGTACATATAATATATGAATTGCTGTAAACTGGCCAAGTGGATAACTATCTATTAATACCAACGGATATCCCAAGTTCCGCCTTGGCCCCAATGTGATCTCATTGCCGGCTTTTTGAGGAAACCATCTATCTAGCCTTAGTCCATTTTCCAATGGTAATTTTTTGTGCGAGCTCATCAATTTTTGAATTAGTTAATTATATCCGTCGATTGATTACCATACAAATATCTACACAGCAGCAGTTCTGCACGTTTCCTTCACATTTACCAATTATAAGTCGTGATTCTCTTAAAAGATTAAACTGGCCCAGTGCTCTGGCGCGCACTAATCAATGTAAAGCAAATGAAATGCTGTATTAGTTGTTATAGTAGTAATAATAAATATCAATGCAAGTTCTCCTATTTGTTTTTCTTCAAATACCTACATATTAGTTTCAGTAAAATAGATCTTTATATATTTTCAGAAAGCCAATTAAGTGATCTTTGAAATAAGATTATTTACAAATTTCAAACCTCTCCACTTCAAACGGTATACTCTAGCCTTTACTATAGCATTTTAAAAGAGCATATTACGTTTTACTACTTTAGGTATTTTTACGGCTAAACTATAATAAAATCCATAAACTTGTGAGTAACATATACAAGCCATATATCATTTTAAAGCCAATGAAATTCTTTATGAACTGACGCTATCCGTTTTTCTATGTTGTTATTATATTATTAAATAAATAGTAGTAATTAATTGTTAAATTGTTAAATTATCTGAGCATTTGGAGTTAATGCTCAGATAAAATTTTTACCTTTGTTTTCCTCTCATAAATCTTTATATGGCTTAATATTTCCTAAAAATAGATCTTTATATATTTTGAGAAAGCCAATTAAATTTTAAAGTAAGACTATTCACAAATGTCTATTCTTTCAAACGTTATAATGTTTCAAACTTTGTCGAGATTTTACATATCTTCTTTCGAAGTTTTTTCAAATTCTATTCATTCATAACTTTTTAACTCAATTTTAAATTGAGTAATATCAACAAGATATATCATTAAAAACAAATTAAACTGTATATACACTGACGCTAACAGCTTTTCTGCGCAGTAATTAGCCTGATTGTAATTAATTCTTCAAAATACTACTGTTAATTGTCGATGTAAATTTTGTATATTTTGTTTCCTCCTCAAATATCTTCATCATATTAAAATTGTATAAACACATCTTTATATATTTTCAAAATAGTTAGCTCAACTTTAACGAAAGCTTATTTGCAAATGTTATACTAATGTAATTTTTAATTTTAGTATTATCTGTGTGCATAGCTCACAAATTATGTAAACTAGGGCTTGAAAAGTAAAACAAATACATAAATCAAGATTTTTGCATGTAAATTTATGCGTTAGAAATGATAACAGAATTCAATTCTGAGAAATGTTGGAAATTTATTTTGTTTAATTTAACTAAACAAGTTAGTATTTCCCAGTAATTTGCAAATTGCAAACCAAATTCATTACATAATTTTTTTTTCTGCATACCATAACATAAAGAATTGAGCTTTGTTACGATTTATAACTCACAAACTTTACGCTTTAAACTAAATAAATTATTTTCTTGTGACCCAAATTAAAATTAATAAAACAGAATTTTTGCTTTAGTTTGGTTTATAGGCCCTAGTTTACTTAATTTGCGTATAAGTATGTGGGGGAACATTGGACGCTGAAAAGAAAAATATTCGTCACCACATTGTTTTAAGTCTAAAAATTCTAAGTTTTTTGGAATAACTAGTTTAACCATCTGACTTCATGATATAAAAATTTCAGATTTTTTACTATACAATAAATCCGAAAATAATGCGCATTTCCAAAACGTGTTTTTCGTCCCAATTACCCCACACTATGAGGAACAAGGGACGGGTAGCGGGGTTACTGGACCATCCAACAAATCAGTTTAATTTCAAGGAAATGAATGAAATTAAATTATAAAATAAGCGTTGATGAATAATGAAGAACGGTAAAAAAAATTACACCTAGTCCATGATTTTATATTTGCTGTTAAACACCTTTATATTTACATTATATAGCAAAAAGCTTACAATAGCTGCAAATATCAGTTAAAAATATATCTGATGTTTTTAACGTTGTTTCTATAGTACTTATGGTTTAGATTAATACAATAAAATTAAAAAGAAAACTTGATTCATCATCGAAGCAACCTTTATTTACACCCAATCGAATTTCCCAACACCGCAAAATTCAAAGGTCAAAAATAAAACTGAATATGAAAAAAGTCCTTAAGGAATGACTTTGAGGATTTCGTAAATTTACTTGAAAAATAATTCAATATCTTATTCTTGTATCAAACCAACCCAAAATTGTGTTTTTATGCATAACTTAAACCTAAGACACTGTATTGGACAGACCAGTCTTATTTAAGATTATCATCCGGAAATGAAAGCCACGCCATTTCTTTCAAATTCACCGGGGAGTCATTAACTAGAACTTCACTTTGAGGAACGTAAACGTCATGGTATTATGCGCTAACTGACAACAACAACAACAAGAGGATCTTCCGTCTTCCCCAACGACCTTTTCCTCTCAGACAACATCACAGACGAGAGGTAAAAGACGCAGAAGTTTCCCCGTTTCTCACCATCAACTCCACTTCAACTCCTCCACAGCCCGCAGATCTGCAGATAAGAAAAAATAAACGAATGCACTTGTGTGCATCCTGTGCACCACCAGCCCCTCCCTGCCAACCTGCAAGCATCCTGAAACACGCAAGCGGCAGATAAAATTTATTAGTACGCTGTTGCAGAAGGCACGACAAAGAACTTTATATAAGACGCAATAAGCTACGAAGTTACAGCCGGTCGCAGGAAGTTGGATGTCGATGCGCGCTGCTTTCTGACCCCGGCAGGATGTGCGCAGTGCATGAACAGTTGCTGTTCGTTTTGCACACGTTTGTTCGCCGCTGTACGCAATCGGATGTAAAATGTAAAATACGGGGCGAGTTTGAGATTTTCGCCGCTTTTTGCGGCCACACCCTGGGCATCTGGTATTAATTATGGGTAATTACGGGCACGCTTGCCGCCCCCACGCCGTGCGGTTTGGAGTCGCACCGCGAGAAAGTTCCGATAGGCGGCGAGCAAATTAAAAACATTAATTCACGCGGAAGAGATGCGGGCGGAAAAACAGATGCTGGCAAACACTTCGTAAATAAAGTGCGCGGAGGATAAGGAAGAACTTCATTTGTGTGAAAAGTGAAGAAAACTTTGCTTTACGAGTATTAAACAACTCGCAGGGATATTTTTGTTGTAGTAGGTGATTCTGTATTTACATTGACTTAATGAATGTAAATCTAAGCATACCGGGCAATATTAATTGAATTGAAACTTCCAGTAAATTTTGCTGACAGTAAATTATTGAAATGTAAAATTAAGCAAAGTAGTTGGGAATTGAACTGTGCATGCTCGAATCTGCTCTGCGTTACGATGTCGATTATCGCAAATTAGTAAATGATTAGGAAAGTTGGAAAAGTTAACGTTTAATGCCGAACGAGAAGGATGCGAAATTGAGCGGAACATTTCTGTATTAAACCAGTCGAGTGGTCTTCTTTGATCTCGTGATAGCAGCAGCAGCTTGTGTTCAATACAGTTCGTAATTAAAAACTTGGTTGTGTGGTGAATGTTAATTATCAAATATTGTGTGTATCTATAGATATATTAAATGATAAGTAAAATATTTACTCATTTATATTATTTTATATTAACAGATTTTACGATTTTGATTTATTTTTGTTAATGGTAATACTGGTAAATATTTAGTTAATATTTAGAAAAGTGGAAAATAAATGAATTGTTATTTATTTTATAAGACAATAACATATGATTTAATTAATTTATCGATAGGTTTAGCTCTTCTAACTCAAAACTATCAACTATCAGCAGTATCACATAAAATACATGGACTAAAGTATCATTAAATCAAATTAATTGTGACTATAAACACAGTTGAATATATTTTAATTTTAAATACATCGAATAAGTTAATTTATCCTTATTTTTTGGCCTATATAAATATGGTCACATGATAAACAAATTAAACAATAGACACCATTAGACTATTTGAAATTAAATTTGTCATTACTATTTATAATTAATGAGAAACAAATATTACCTGTAACATCGTATTTAATTTGTTAGAATTTTGGTTTAGTAAAGAATAGCAATTAATGGAGTTCAGTTTGAAAAACTATCTAAATTTATTTTGTTATATAATTTGCTACAAAATTTAAAGAAGATGTATAGAGGAAAATCCTTTGTTTGGCAATACATATATTTAATAATATCTACTTCTTCTTTAAATTTGTGTATATTTGAAGGATTATAAAAGGTCTATTTATGAAAAAATTAAAATAAGCGAAGTTATGTTTAAAAGGATGATTAGATTTAAAATATTAAAACTAAATTACATATCTTATTTTAATATTAAGATTGAAAGTAGTTTTGGAACTGATTTTAACATTACAATTATGAAATTTCATATTCCAATATTATTTTAGGTTCAACCGGTTTCAATCAGAATGATAGTTGATCTTGTTCAGTGAAATGAAATGACAATAACAATAAAAATAAAATAGAGTGAAAATAGATGCACATGTATGTCCGGCTGCCTGTTATGGGAAGTGAAATATATGATTTATTTGGCAGTCGGACGCAGCTTCAAGTTTTGTATTTCTTAGTAGAAATAAAAGAAAAGTCACCAAACCCCCGACGAGTCAACACCACTTCACTTCCTTCCAAAACCGGTTGGAATAAAATAAAACTATTGGATATTAGATTTGATTACTTCCTTAATTAATAATAATAAAATGGAATAGACTTCGTGATTAAATGATTTATTTATAATTTGTAAAGATATATGAAGAAATTATGCCTTCTGTATCAAATTGAATTGTAAAATTTAAAATTAAATTAAACGAATAAAGTAGATTTGGCCGTCCAAATTTAATTTAGTGATAATCAAACTATAAAGAAAAAGCTTGGATGATCCGGAGTTGAACCGGAACTTATCAATTGCCGGTCGATTGGTAGCGCAATTAAACCATCAGCGCCTCTTCTATTTACAGTCTGAATAACACTCAGAACACACTCGCGGGATGCAAAATTTAAATAAATATATAATATATTCATATTATTAAAAAATTCTAAAACTTCATCCTTAACACCATTCCAGAGAATAATAATATGTATAATTTTGCTTTTAAACGACATTTCTTCGTAAAAATATATTTAGATTTTATATTAAAAAAGAGGTAATCTTTTGAAATTTCCCATTTTCAAAAATTACTGCCTTAAAAAAACTGAATTAGATATTGGAAGGATGTAATTTCAACAAAATATATGTTCACTATAAATTACATAAGATTTGCTAGTAAATGTAAAAAATATATAATCATAACAGGTATTTATTGCAATTTGAAAATGGAACGTGGAATTTTTACCATTATTGATTGAATTTGCATACTGTTTCTATAGCAAAATTTT
Source organism: Tetradonia laticeps (assembly GCA_025400035.1). Taxonomy (NCBI): domain Eukaryota; kingdom Metazoa; phylum Arthropoda; class Insecta; order Coleoptera; family Staphylinidae; genus Tetradonia; species Tetradonia laticeps. Next base: position 7,493 of record JAODVP010089438.1, read on the forward strand.
GAACAATGCAATTGATTATTTATTCGTTTCATCGCATAATTTTAGTATTTAAGCTTTTATAAAACTTTTCTGTTTCTTTTTTCTGTTTCTTCTTCCATTTCTTTTCGTTAGTAAATCCGATCCACCCTGGTAAAAAACAATCGTAAACCAAACAAAGAGACAGCAGAAACGTTCTTAAGTGTATTAATAAAAACAACGCTTTCGTTGAAGCATCAACACTCTTTTGATCTAAAGCTGTGAAACACTCAACATCATAAAAAATAAAATCTCACTTTACTCTTAATACTGCTTATGTAACTATCAACCCTGTCTGATAAAAAATCTGATGTAAAAATACTTTGTCTAAAGTGTCACACAGCGTCAAAGCCAATTTAAAAGCTTTGAACGTCCTTATTATCGCGATAATTCACCCGAACGTATAAAAGCTTTTTAAAATGCAAAGCACAAGCGCGGCGGCAATTACAGCTTAGAATTACAAAAGAAAATAGTTAATTTATGATGATACCGGCTCCAATAACGATGTAAGTTTGCGCATTCTTTCTGGAGCTCTAGCGATGATTGTGTGAGTGGCTGAGTGCCGATTTTTGCCCTCTTCCGAAGCCAACTCGCACTCGTAACAGCGCAAGTTGGCGTTATTTTAAATTAGACTTCAGGACGCGTTAATTCTGTTTCGTGTTTAGTGCCAGTAAATGTGCCTGCACGGTCGCCATTTGGCCCGGATTCGGCGCGTCCTTATCTACCTACTCTGCTCTTCCATTATCCCGCGCTGCGAGTGTGTGTGCAATGGAATAGTTTGTTGCAAATGGCGCAAATAGCAAAGAAGCGGAAATGTGATTAGTTTTAATTCGAAAAGTCGTGGGTGCTGTACACGAGGCGACGCTGGAGTTTTGCACGTTTTCGAACGGAAGACGGTGATTTTTGCGAGAATATTGCGGGCGGATACAGTGCATTCTGGTGACCTGCGAGCAACGAAGCAAATCCGAGAAAATGCAAACGAGCGCTACAATAGTTGCGGAGTGCACTTAACTTCCGCTTTACTGTGCATTATTACAAGTTTACTTGTTTGCTTGTAGAAAATACCATTAATAGATTAGTGTGTTGTGCATTAATTTAATTTCGCCTTGGTTATTTGTGCAGTTAATGAATTATTTAAGTTAATATAATGCTCAGTAGTAGTTAGTAAATAATGGGCATATAATTCGACAATTTGCAAGCGTTGAAATGTTTTGATTGTTTTATGTGTTGGTAAAATAAATGAAAATAAGTGGGATTAGATACCTATTGTGACATAATTATTCCATTACTTAATTAACTAATTAGCGTTTTTGGTGGTGTTACCACGTATATTTCGGGAATAATTCTACTGTTGGTACAATGTCATAGTAGCTCACATTCGTGCGTGACAAATTGTGCTGCCCACGTCGCAAATTGGTGCGACAATTGTGGTAAACAGACCTCAACGCCCTTCACCCCGTTTTGGTAAGCCTGCCTGGACATATAACGCTTTCTAAAGTGCATTACAATTACCGACTGAAATTGCACCGCGTCATCCGCGTCGCCTTGCATGACGAATTGCACGGCGACTATTTAATCACTTCCTGCGGGAAGCGTTGATTAGATGAAATTATTGCCAGTAAGTGCATGGTCATTCAAATTCAAACTCGAAATGTGATTGTGCAAGGAGTATTCTCTTCGTCAGTATATCATTTGGAATTTTAAATGTTTGCTATCGCGCGTCAGCCCGGCGCAAAGTTGAAATGAGTCCTGGAGCGCCGGCAGAGCTTGCGGTCTAGCCGCTCCACATGTCGGCTTTCCGCCAGGACGAATGGTCGTTCCCGGCAAATCACTTTCGGGCGCTGGTGGTACCAAGTCGTCGGAGAGCGATTCGTGCAAGTCATCCTGGTCGCGCTGGTGGTGGAGGCGCCGGGCGTAATTACGTTCGTGTCACGGGTTCGTTATTAAATTACACAATTTCATGCGCACATTGCGCACATTGCGCGCAGCGTGGATTTTAAACATAGAAAAGGGAAAGAATGCAGCTTGAATTGGACATTTAATGAAACAAAATTGAAAACTAAATAAATAACGAACTGTCAATCAACGGAAAAAGTCCTGAAAAAACAAATCCCATTAAATGAAGCTTTTTGTAAAATGTTGATTTTGCAAATAAATATAAAATTATTAACTACTGAATGAAATGATAAAATATGATATGTATTAATATTCATCAGTAGTTTTGGTTTATTTTGATTATCTAATCCAGCTTATTTTTATTTATTTTGTCCAATTACTAATATATCTACTATTCCAAATTATATTAGATAAAAAAAAGTAAAACCAACGTTTTTATGAGAGTATTAAAATATAGCCTTTTGCGTGAAACGATGAAATATAATCCTAAAATATTTAAATATCAGTTTATTTGATATCACCACTAATCCTCTTATATTTTCCTTGTAAGCTAAGCCGACGTCTGACTTTTCGAGAAAAAGACCACTGAACAAAATTACAGCTTTGCGCGCTGGACGCTCATTTAAGCTTAGCTTCGCTCAAGCAAAACCTGAGTTTGCCAACTCCCTAGCGGCCCTGCAACACGGACTGGCGCACCACAGGACATGAAAAACCTTAATTGTACTTCTGCGTTTTTCACCACATCACATCCCATCACAACACATAACATCACAGAATGAAACACAGCACATTTACCCTTTGTACATAACTGCGCCCTCTTATTTTCCTCTTTTCTGTTTTTTGCAGGAGCAGCAGATGCATCCGCGAGTGTACCAAATGCAGATGCAAATCCGAATTTCGCCGCTTCCATTGAGAATGTCACAGTTGCCGTCGGTCGAGAAGCTGTGCTCAATTGCATCGTTACGGAATTGGGGCAGTATAAGGTGAGGCTTTTCACAATTTACAATTTCGCATTGGAAATGTGCAGCAATCAGAATAACAGATTGAAACTTGAACGGTTAGCGAGTGAGTTAAGCGAATTCGTCGCACAAGGAAGCGGGAATAACGATTCGACGACGTCCATTTTTAATAGAAGAGCGAAATTTTCCAGGCTGCTCACGACTGAGCAAAAAGAACGAAACGTGGAAGCAGCTCAGAATGGCGGATAATGTTAAATGTATTCTGACAATAATTGCTCTAATTCTTTTATTTTATCGTTGTCGCTCAGGAACACATTTATCTATCGTTTTGTCTTTTTTGTTTCTACTTAATTCAGGAACCAATATTTACTTATTTATTTAACTGATTTACCTCATGGCTAGGGAATATTTCAATATTTCAGGTCACTTCCGGCTTAGCTCGAAAGGTATATTGAACACCACAAAAAGCATCGAATAGTGATATTATTCTTTTCAATTTTTAACGTAAAATTTGTATTTTGGCTCACTTCCGGTTGAAACCAACAATTGAAATCCATACTGTACCGTTCCCAATATTTTTTGTTGGCTGTGTAGGATATCTAGTAAAGCTATTTTGTTATTTAACTTAAATAAAATTTATTTCATACTAAAGTTAGTCAATACTAAATTGAAAAACTTAAAAAACTAACACAACGAGATTTACAAATAAACATATTTCCCTTTTCATGGAGGAATAGTGAATATAAAATAATATGCTTTTTAATTTTCAAATTTCTAACTTTCGGCTGAATGCTGAATCTAAATGTCTCTGAAAAAGTGAAGCTATTAACTAATTTAAAAAATTCGCATTTTATTTAGAAATTATATTATAAATTATGAAGTAAAAGTAAATACTATAACAAAAATCCAAACAAATAAAGCTACTAACAAGATTCAAAAAACATTTTATCAAGAAATTATACTACTAGTAATGATTTTGGAAATACACAATTAATTACCACAACACGACCTAATGACTTTCATTTTTATTTTAGATTCTTAAATGGATAGTAGTAAATTTTTATAATTATTGAAACATCTGAGCTGGTCTTATCAGTTAAACTCCAACTTCCGAATAGAACTTTAAATCTAAATATGTCCGAAAAACACGTGAATTTTACGTCAGTAATCCGTTATATTATAGCTTATCAAGAAATATATAGGGGAGAGCGGGGCGAAACGGTTTTTCTGTGATAGCTTGTAAAACAATGGGGAGTAGTTGAAATGCATGTATTATGGTGTGAAAATTGGTTCTTTAACAATTATTTGACACTAGGTGTAATGATTAGATGTATCGTTTATTTAAAATATTAATGTTTTCTGCACCAACGCAAACCACGTGCGGGGTGAAACGGCGTGCTAGAATTCACAGTACTAAATGTGACAGAAAATATGGAAGTACTACATAGAACTTTAATGACAACATAAACGCACTGCAAATATGGAATTTATTCTCATCAGTGACATGAATTGTACTTAATAATGAGCAGAAAACGCAAAATTAACAACTTCGCATCCTCATTATTAATACCTGCGCATGAATTAAGAGCCAATTGTCTCTTTATTCCAATTTTGTCGTTCTCTTGTTTTTGTGTGAGAACGAACTATCTAAGAAAGAAATGATACGTTCCGTAAAATACAATACTTTATGATAAGCAAGTTGGGGCAAAAGCTATATTCTCGTCAAAACCTTAATTTTAATTAGAAATTATACTATTCACAGTAATTATATGTATTCAGGTTCTTTAGTAAAGTTCTTGTTTTTGAACGTTAAAATAACACCAAGTACAATGAAACCATTAAACCTTATAATAAGCTCTAATTGTTACCTGAAAGGCCATTTGGTTGTATCTATGATACAGCCATGAATTAACGTGAATACGTCAATAAAACTTATAATAATCACTACTATTAATTGTATATTTTAGCAAATTATGTTTCTGTTCCTCAGAAACTAATAAAACCTACCTTAATAGGGAAACAGGAAGATCTTATTTGCTGTATCACTAATATACACAATATATTTACAAATATTTTATAATTTCAAATAAGTACAAATGTTTTAATTGCACAAAGTTAACGCGTTAAATTTCATTCATTAGTAATTACTGATTATAATTAACTATTAACTACACTGAAATAACACATACTACAGTAATTAACACTTGGTTTTGTACTAATGAAATAATCACTAAATATTTTAACGCTGAGGATTCGTGTTGTACAATTCCCGAACGAAAATAAGAACTACGCAGTAAAAATTTTGGTGCGTGGTTCGGCGTTGTGAGTTGTTAGTCTTCGATGACTCACAATTTGAAGGTCAAGCCGCCGTGCAACTTCACGATTGTAAACACAGGACTTATTATGATATATTTCACTGTTACACTTTACAACACTTTACTATTAACAAAAACCTGAAAAATATGTGTTTGTACGCGTATTTGCCGAAGTATTTGCATTTTTTATTTAGCTAACAGAAATTTCCGTTCTTCAAAATACAATAGAAAATGAAATTGTAACAATGCGTTTTGGTCCTCCAGTTTGCGAGAAATTGCCGAAGAATTCTACAATGTAAGACGTTCTCCTTTGTGTTGTAGATAATTAAATGGAAAATCATACGTTTTAAATTTTTTAAATAAAAATTAGAAACACACAATTTCC
>JAODVP010089471.1:0-10206 GCA_025400035.1 Tetradonia laticeps
TATGCTACCCTTCTAATATAATAAATACCTATTTTTTCTTGCGCATGCGCAACAAAAATACTGTTGGTACATAGTTGAAATATTTTAGATAATCTAGTCTAGTCCGGAGAAGCAAATGAAAGTAGTTATGCAACCCAAGCTGCGTCATTTTCCCGTAAAATATAAACAACTCTTTTTCTTGCGCATGCGCAACAAAAATACTTTCAGTGCATAGTTGAAATTTATTCTTGTATTCTAGATAAACTAATCTAGTATAAAGAAGCAAATAAAACTAGTTATGCAGCCCAAGCTGCGTGAATTTCCCTTAAAATATAATAAACATTCATTTTTTCTTGCACATACGCAGTTCTAATCTAGAATGGAGAAGCAAATACAAGTAAAACAAATGAAATATAAAGCTGTGGCCCGGGTGTACGATACGATGTTATTAAAGTTATATAAAGTGGAAAACTGCGAGACTACACACAAAGTGGGAAACTGCATTAACAAAAAGTCTGTTGTACTGTTTTTTACAGAGAAACTCAATATCGCCCGCGGAGAGAGAAAAGTATAGACCCCGTACGCCACAAGAACCCGACCACAAGAAGGTGAAGAAGGAAGAGAAGGACATGGGCCACGTAAGTATGAAAGTACGTACTAACAACGACTAACTTTCTGCTATACCTCTAGATACGTATCCATACTAACAAACTTATAATTGGCTTACGTTGGTGAAATCTGTAGAATGTCCTATTGCGAATATGAATGCATGCCACAAATGAATGACACTTCCATTGTTCGTGCTTAACTGTGCATCTTTGTAGCATTCGGATGGTGAGAAATCCGACCAAGACTTAGTCGTCGACGACGCCTCCGAAGACCCAGTGTCCCCACCTAATGGCACCGCCTCCCCGCGCGAGAACGGCATCGACAAATTATCCTCGAAGAAGGAGCATCCAGGCCCGCACAGTCCTCGCTCGGGAACGTCGAGCAACGCTTCAACGCCATCTACCAAGAAACTAGACGGAGAGAAGCCTACGACGCCCATTTCCAAGTCAGTGACGCCGACCAGTGCGTCGGGGTCCAGTGCGGGAGGAAGTGGGATGAAGCCTGTGGTGAAGCCCCCGGCTTTGGGACAGTATCCGCCATATTTAGCTGGGATGTCGAATGGTTAGTTTGTGAGGTTAAAATTGGCATTTAGTGAGGTTATATACATGATCGGGTGTTTCAGGAGGTGGTCCCCATGACTTACAAGCTGCTGCAGCTGCTGCCGCCCAATATGGTGCGATGCACAACAGTCTGCCGCCATCTTTGAACAATCCGTATCCGCGGCCGCCATTACAAGTGGGCTACGATCCGCATGCGCCTATGAGGGCGCCAGTGGTGCCTGGCATGGGAGGAATACCTGGTGGTAAACCGTAAGTAGTTATTTTTAGGTTACATTCGAATAGAATAGGTTAGTAAAGGTACGGGTAATGTTTCAGAGCGTATTCTTTTCATGTGAGTGCTGAGGGACAAATGCAACCGGTGCCCTTTCCGCCGGATGCCCTTATAGGGCCTGGTATTCCGCGCCACGCGCGCCAAATCAACACACTCGGCCATGGCGAAGTGGTCTGCGCTGTGACCATCTCCAACCCCACGAAATACGTCTATACCGGGGGCAAGGGATGCGTCAAGGTGTGGGACATTAGCCAACCTGGTTCGAAAAGTCCCGTTTCCCAATTGGATTGCTTGGTAAGTACAAATTACTCAATTATGTACTTAGAATTATGAATATTTATGTCTTCTGCAGCAACGTGACAACTACATCCGCTCCGTCAAGTTATTACCCGACGGACGTACGTTAATCGTCGGTGGGGAAGCCTCCAACCTCTCTATCTGGGACCTTGCCTCACCTACACCACGAATAAAAGCAGAGCTTACCTCATCGGCACCTGCATGCTATGCGCTTGCCATCTCGCCCGACTCCAAAGTTTGCTTCAGCTGCTGTTCCGACGGGAATATCGCCGTGTGGGACCTGCATAATCAAACCCTCGTGCGGCAGTTCCAAGGCCACACTGATGGTGCGTCTTGTATTGACATCTCAGCGGATGGGACGAAGCTATGGACGGGCGGCTTGGATAACACCGTCCGTAGTTGGGACCTGCGGGAAGGACGCCAGCTACAGCAACACGACTTCAGCTCGCAGATTTTCTCCTTGGGGTATTGTCCCACAGGCGAATGGTTGGCAGTAGGCATGGAGAATTCGAATGTCGAGGTGTTGCACGCTTCCAAACCCGATAAATATCAGCTGCATTTGCATGAGAGTTGTGTGCTCAGTCTACGATTTGCGGCGTGCGGCAAGTGGTTTGTGTCCACTGGCAAGGATAATTTGTTGAATGCGTGGAGGACACCGTATGGTGCTAGTATATTTCAGGTATGTGTTACTATAGGCAACTTATCTTACACATAACCTTCAAAAACAGGTCGCGTGTGTGTGTTCTATTTTTATAACATAAATCTTATTCTTTCATTTGCAGTCGAAAGAATCTTCAAGTGTTCTAAGCTGTGACATATCCGCTGATGATAAATACATCGTCACAGGTTCGGGAGACAAGAAAGCGACAGTCTACGAAGTGATTTATTAACCAATCAGCGGCGAACTCAATGTACAGTTGCGAATCGAAATACAAATGAAATACTCACTATTTTAATGGCGGCGGAGACAGAGATTAACTAATCATAGACTAAATTTAGTGATATTGTTATTGATATATGAAGAAAATCAGCTGCAAATCTGTAATTAATTAAGCAACAAACAAGAAGAATTAAATTTAACGAAATGTGATAATTTAATTGATAAGGACGTTCGCGGCGTGTTGCGTGGCGCAACGGGTAAATAATTAAAGTGTATAAATACATGTTTGACGCAGGGCCAAGATGGCGGCGCTTGAGCATGTTGCAAGCTTCTAGAATCTCAACATCTCGACGCTGTGTCTATTTCATTGAGAGAATTTCTATTCATCCACCGCAGTTTGTAAAGATTACCTACGTGCAGAGGGTTTTCGTAAGTAAGCTTCCGTTTTCACCATGACACATGACATATTTGACACGCATACTTTCGTATCCGGCATTGCGATGCTTTGAATCTTCTTGTTACTTTGAACGTAGATGATGTGTAAAGATTGTACATACTGGCATTTGTAAATCGATGGCACACACCCAATGTAGTTACTTTGGATGGAAATTTAAGGCTTTGGACGTATTAGTCCACGTTTGTTTTCAATTCAACAAATGATTAAAGTTTATTATGTACATGTATTATAATGTAGCTAAGAAATATTAATTGCATTTTGTTCATTTCTTTTTATTTGCTATGAAAACAAGACAAAACGACACAATAAACAGTTTAAATTAAAATTGTTGGTTTAATATAGGCAACCCAAATAGCACTTTGGCCAGTGTTCAGAATCGTCAGAATCTATGTAACCTCAAAATTTAGTGTGTATTATATAAATTAATAAAATAAATATATTTCCATTTTTAATTGTACTTTGACTGTTCAACGATCGATATCACCAAATACCAAATCTAAAGTCCCCATAAGTGCTACTACGTCTGCAAGGAAACCATATTTAGCCAAATGATTCATTGCCTGAAGGTGAGCGAATCCCGGTGGTTTGATTTTGCAACGATAAGGTCTGTTGCTGCCGTCCGAGACCAGGTACACACCCATCTCACCCTTCGGATGCTCCACAGCGGTGTACGTCACGCCAGGAGGCACACAGAAGCCAGTTGAATAGAATTTAAAGTGGTGGATTATTGCCTCCATAGATTTCTGGAACAATCAAGTGACAGATCAGTTGAGAAGAATATTGAGATACTCGAGGAATGTTTACCTTCATCTCTCCTCTTGTGGGAGGTACTATCTTGTGGTCATCAACTGCTATTTCACCTTCAGGCATGAGACATATGACTTGTTCTAGTATACGAATTGTTTGACGAATTTCTTCCATGCGTACAAGGTATCGGTCATAACAATCACCATGTGTGCCTATTGGTACATCAAATTCTAATGAGTCGTAGATTTCGTAGGGTTGTTGGCGGCGTAGGTCCCATTTTACACCGGAACCTCGTAGCATTACACCTCTGTGAGATGTAAGTATAATGTTTTTACTGTCTGCTTATCAAGCCCGTAGCTAGAATTTGTCTGTAAGTAGAGCTTTGAGTTTCAGAAGTAGTAATTTTGTAAGGAATGCGAGTCATTTATGAATTTCACTTTTCAAGTAGGGCTTAAATGATTTAAATTGGGGCTCCGCCCTACTTCACCCTTTTCTGACCATAGTCCTGACTGTAGGGTTCAGTTAGTTCAGCAATTTTAAGCCCCCCCAGGTAAATTGGCAGACTATGGGCCTACGCGTGTGGTAAAAATTTAAAAAATCGCCAAATTTATCTGAGAATTTAGGGTATTTCTAATCAAATGCGTGATTAAAATCATATATAGATAGAATGACCAAGTCTCCCTTTATCAATTAAAACCTTGTTTATAATGTTATCAATAATAGTTTTCGAAATATTTAAGATTTTCTGTCGCGTGTTTTGCAGAATTGATAAATTCGTTAACTTTAACTGTTACTTTAAGGCATTTCTTATCAAATAAGCGATTTAAAATTCACATGTGATGAAAGAGCAACTCTCCCTTTATCATTTAAAACATTGTTGATGACGTTATCACTAATAGTTTTCGAAATATTTAAAATTTCCCTAGACGTGTTTGACAAATATTGAAAAATTCGCTAACCGTTGACTACGAATTTAGGGCATTTCTAATCAAACCAGGGATTAAAAATTCACATTAGTTGAACGACACACTCTCCCTTTGTTATTTAAATCCTTGGTCATAATGTTATCACTAATAGTTTTTGATATATTGAAGATTTCCCGACGCACGTTTGACCGAAACTGAAAACTTCGCTAACTTTGGCTGAAGATTTAGGGCATTTCTAATCAAATACGTGATTAAAAATGTACGTAGGTTGAAAGACCAAGTCTCTCTTTATCAACTAAAACTATGTTGATAACGTTATCAATAAGAGTTTTCGAAATATGTATTCCAGATTTTCTGATGCGTGTTTTGCAGAATTGATAAATTCGTTAATTTTAACAGTTACTTTAAGGCATTTCTTATCAAATGAGCGATTTAAAATGCACATGCGATGAAAGGCCAACTCTCCCTTTATCATTGGGAACATTGTTGATCACGTTATCACTAATAGTTTTCGAAATATTCAAAATTTCCTGAGACGTGTTTGGCAAATATTGAAAAATTCGCTAAAATTGACTAATTTAGGGCATTTCTAATCAAACCAGGAATTAAAAATTCACATTAGTTGAACGACCAACTCTCCCTTTGTTATTTAAAACCTTGTTCATAATGTTATCACTAATAGTTTTTGAAAGATTCACGATTTCCCTACGTACGTTAGATCAAAATGGAAAAATTGAAAATAAGTGCTTAAAAATGCACATAAGTTAAAAAACCAATTCTCCTTTTGTCAATTAAAACCTTGTTCATAACGTTATCACTAATAATTTTTGAAATAATCAAGATTTCCCGACGCATATTTCACATAAAAAATTGCCAAATTTTACTGTGAATTTAGGGCATTTCTAATGAAATTAGTGATTAAAAATGCATATAGGATTAATTCTCCCTGATAACGTTATCACTAATAGTTTTTGAAATATTCATAATTTCCCGAGACGAGTTTGATAAATGTTGAAAAATTCGCCATGTTTGAATGCGAATTTAGGGCATTTTTAATCAAACTAGTATTTAAAAATGCACATAGATTGAAAGACCAACTCTCCCTTTGTCAATAAAAACCTTGTCCAAAACGTTATCAGCAATAATTTTTGAAATATTGAAGATTTCCCGAGGCACGTTTCATCAAAATTGAAAAATTCGCGAAATGTTACTGTGAATTTAGGGCATTTCTAATCAAACCAGTGATTAAAAATGCAATGCTATGAAAGACCAACTGTCCCTTTGTCATTTAAAACGTCCTTGATAACTAGTAGTTTTCGAAATAATAAAAATTTGATATGTTAAGACCTGCTCCCTATTAATATCTAATTTAAAAGTAGATGAGGTAGAATATCTTACGAAAATCCCATATTAATTGCATCATGAGCACTTATAACACCAATATCTTTAGTCCGGTGTATGAAAATACGATTGCTCGTGACAACATCCTCCAGTTCATCAATCCTCTCTGGCATTTTTCGTAAAAAATCATAAAAATCATCTAACCATCCCAATGGAAGGTCCTTAAAACATATTTGTACGTAGTAGAGTTATAATTATAAGGTAAAATTTTATACTCGTTGAACACCTCCAACTCTCATATACCCAGTGTGCATTCGCGCACCTGAAGCTCTCTCCATGAACTCGTACAATTTCTCTCGCTCCTCAAACTGCCAGAACAGCGGCGTAATGGCGCCTAGGTCCAATACATGTGTGACAATTGCAAGAGAATGATTCAACAGACGACATAGCTCTAGGAAGAGCACGCGTAAGTATTTAGCCCGCAGGGGAACTTCAATATTCAGCAGTTTTTCGATCGCCAGGACGTAGACATGTTCATTAGACATTAGCGAGACATAATCCAAGCGATCAAAATACGGAATGTTCTGATGGTACAGTTTGTACTCCATTAACTTCTCCGTTGCACGATGCAACAGACCAATGTGTGGGTCTGCATGCTTGACAATCTTTATTTAGAGGAAGGAAGTATAACTATAAATATTGCCTTCTGACAGTAAAATTTCAGTGGTAAAGAATAGAGGAATGGAAATAATTACTTCTCCATCAAGTGCTAAGACCATGCGTAAAACTCCGTGTGCGGCGGGATGTGCAGGGCCAAAATTGACATGAACATTTTTGATTCGCTTCTCGGTCCACGGCGTTTTGGCGTTCCAGTCAACAGGTCGCATTGTTTTAGCAACATCCTTGGTGATTCTAAAACGGCCGGCTGTCTCTTCCAATGCCTCAGCGTCTTGGTACCACACACGATGGCTACGTTGAAAGGTGAGAAGGCATGTTTGAGGTAAGAGATTTTTTACATGTTTTATCACATTCAACATTTTTTCCAATGATTTTACCCAGAGTACTGTGAAATATAGTATTATTTATGGAAGTATTAGAGTAATCGTTATTTTTTTGGGTCGGAGATAAATGTTTGACGTTGATGTTTTTGTTGTTATTGAATTATCTTTAGTTGGCAACAATTACGTCAATTATTACGTTGCTATGGTCGAAAATTTTACTATTTTGTAATAGGAGAATTCCTATTCATAATAGGAATATTCCTATTCCAATTAATTATTTATTATTTAAGATTAAGTAGGTACGTTTTAACATTAATAAGGTCAAATTACTAATTATATGCTGTAAGTGGAACTTGTACCCTAACCCCATCACCATCAACCAACACACCTCGACTGTAGGCAACCCAAAACACTACAATGCTTCATGTAACGAATCGAAAATAATTTCATTGACAATAACGATATTTAACACTAAAATATCAATTTATTTCACAGAAAAAGTTCCTAATTTCGACTTTGCCGATATGGTGACATAATACATTTTAAATGTTACGGTATAATCTGCATACAAACAATAACATACTGCATTTACAGCACAGGATGAGCTTCTTTGTCAGCCATCCTCAACGACACGTAGTTATTCATCTGTTTCATCTTCAACTTGCTCCACACAACGTAGTTGCTCAAACCAATCATCTGCGCAGCATTCAACGCAGCTGATTCGGGGTAAATCACTGTAGAACATCCAAGTCCGGAAGGCACATTCAAACTACTCCAAATATCCATGTTCACATTCTCCGACTTCACGGGCGGGCAGTTGATGACAGGCAGCGCGGAGTTTCCGCTGATTACAGGTCCCAGCCCGTTAGACCTGCCTGCAACAGCGATGAACACCACTTTCAAAGGTAAACTCTCGTAGTATTTAATCATATTCATTGTTTCCTTGGTTCCTTTGTGCGCAGACGTTACTCTAACCTCGGCGTTCAGACCTAAATCATGGCAGTGCTTCTGTATCTTCTTGCAGTAGTCCATGTCACTGGGACTTCCCATCAAAATGGCGACTAGGTGGTCATTGAAGGGTGTGAGATGGTCCAGTTGTTCGGCAACCCACTCGAAGTTGCGCTTTACTGTGTCTAGATCACTACTGGTGACGTTCTTCAGATTGCGGTAGACTTGTTTGTCGACCATGAGGCGTTTGTCTCCAGAAGGCCACAGCCGCCAGGAGTCTGAGTCGATAATGTCGGCGAGAACGATCTCTCCGGATTCGTCAACGCCGAACTCGATTTTCATGTCGATGAGGGCGCAATTACGAGTAGCCCAGGCCTTCTCGAGGATTTCAAAGACCATGACGCTGGTGGCTTGCAGGATTTCTACCTCGGCTGCGCCAATTGTACGGCCATTGAACTTCCATTTAGCGGAAATGATTTGTTCCTCGGACCATTGGGGGTCATCGTTAGCGTCGTCCTTGAAGAACATCTCGTGTTTGGGTGGGCTGAAGCGGTAACCTTCGGGGACACCAACGTTGCGTTTTAGGAAAGACCCGGTTGCCAAACGACGTGTTACCCATTCAATGGGGATCATTTCGCATTTTTTGGCGATGAATGCACCTTCAGCGGCGAGTTTCACAAAGGCAGTTTTCATTCCTAAGGAATAATAGAATTTCAAGGTTAGTTTAGCATAGTAATTTTGGTTTTACAGTGATTTTAATAGTGGTAAGTACAAGGCTATATAGGCAACCAACATAACATTTTAATTACATTATAAACATAACATTTAGAAGAAGACAAAAAAATAGATTTAGATAAAACCCCTTAACATTTTCATACCGAATCATAAATTACGTCATAGATCAAAATAATGTAGTAATAAAAGAGTATTGTGTAAGAATATTTAATGACCTTGATCTCGGTTATCTCAATGGTACAAAGTGGTACACATTCCACTACGTCTTGATTAACATGTATCTAAGCGTTGTATAGTCCCCGGTCAACACATGTTGTTGAATACTGATTGTTATCGTGCTATCAATGTAAGTCACGATATCAATGCCGTCAGCAACACATTACCATTTCAATTAATCATAACCTACATTGATAGTATGCAATATGTAATATGGAAATGTGATTTAGGTGGACTTACCAACTGCATTTAAGGTATCAAATACCTTGGCGTTGGTACGGTTGGAGATGGCGCCTTTGCCTGCAAGCTCATTGATCTTCGCTCCATTCCCGGCTGTGATCACATCCTTGGAGACCATCATGCAGTGTCCCGGCATTGATGGTAAGTCGAAGACTTGTTTAGTCTTGCCTTCAATAAGCATTTTGCCCAATTTATGTCCTCCCACTGGAAATTAACATTATTTTATTTGATGTTTGAGTAAACATATAATCAAGGTGATTATCACTAAGCAAATAGTAATTATAACTACATTTAATTACAAGGTACGTTGTTTTCGCACTATGAACTACATTGTTGAAACGTCAACACGTGATTTTGAAAAGATGAAATAATCACCTTCGGTTGTTGCCATGTTTGCAGATTGTCGTTTCGTTGTGGAGTGATATTGGAGCAATAGGAGATGCCGCGCCTGCATGCGGGAACACGCTGAAAGTAACCGGTAGCGACACACAACGTCTGCTTTTATGCCTCTTCAATTCTGTTGGCTGTGTTGACTTGAATGAAAGCCGGTTCGGCAGGGTTCGTCTTGTATTGTTCGTAAGTATGGCGTGATACGCAGCAGGAACAGCAGGCAACAGAAAGTAAGAGTGGGAGGTAGTATCCACACGTGGTTGATTTTATTTAAATTTAATTGACGCGCCAAATGCGACTTTTCTTTATATGCCTGCTGCAAACTAGACGCAGTTCAAATCGTGTATTGCGCGAAACACGCGAGCGGAAGTACGATTTTCTTCGTGACAATCTGCGATTGGATAACCCACACGATTTTAAGTGACGTATTATAAGCAAGTGATTTAATGTAAGTAATGTTTCCATTTAATTGAACTTATCTGAACCAAGACTTTTATCCTATTTGTTATTCTAAGATAACTTGAATGGTTTATTGTCTTTTTATATTTTGCTTGCTTTGGCATCTCTTTGTTCATTCGTCTGACCGTTCAAGCTCTGGCTCTATAAGTA
>JAODVP010089482.1:0-13032 GCA_025400035.1 Tetradonia laticeps
GAATTAGTAAGAGATTTTATCTAGCAATTTAATCTCTAGGGACAAATTTTCACTTGGAATTACCGAAAGTTTCGAATTAGGAAGAGTTTGAATTAGTGAGTGTACTGCAATACTAAAATAATACTACTGTACAGTTCCTCATTATTCAATAATTCTTATTTTAGCAATAAAAAAATTTAGTTTCTTTGATTTCGTTGAAATTAGACTGATTTAGTTGGATGGACCGTGGCCTCGGTGGCGCATTGGTTTGGAGCGCTGTTCACCTGGCGCACTCCGGGATGTTGATTGTTGGTAACCCCACTACCCCTTCCAGTGGGACGAAAAACACGTTTTGGAAATTCTAAATATTTTTCGGTCTTTTATTCAGGGATGTATATAATTCCATTGCAATTAATTATTATTTGTTATATATAAAATCAACGGTGGTCAACACGTGGTTCTTGCTTCAATGTTGTACGTAGCTTGAAATAAACGATTAATAGATTAATCCTATTTAATGTAGTGCCGGTATCAAAATTATGGGTTTCCCATTGAAAGTTTGCTGACCACCCCTAGTATATAAGTTTAAGTTACTGTAGATCCTTCACAGTGACAATCTAACTAGAGAGTTACTAGTGAGTTAAGTGTGTCGGTTCACACCGGAAGTGACCGAATTCGATTAAAAAAAACATAGGAATTTCTAATCAACGGTTTATATGCTGTATGGATATTAACATAATGGATTCCAAATTCTAAAAATTGAAAAATGGAAAACATCAGCGTAAATCCCACATTCCACACAGTCCAAATATGATAGATTCTTCGCTGATAATATAGAAATGCACACGCTGAGCTTGGCAATGAGATAAATTTCCCGTCCTCAGAAATAAATAAGTTGCAATTCTCCGAAACAAAGAACATAAATCAAACACAGCGCGTACAGCAGGCGCGATGGTGGCAGTTGTGGGAAACATACCGTCCTGCACTTTACTCCACATTTTATTCCCGCACTGAAGATACCGCTGGCACAGGATTCCCAATATATTACTCCACTTCTGCTACACGCTACGCACTTACCTGCACTTTACTCGCATCGCTTCAATTTTGTTTAGGTTCAACGGGGTTTCAGATATCCTGCTGGATGTATCTATAGATATGAGCAAAAGATGCATCAATAATAAATAAGATAAAAGAATGTGAGACGACTGCAGTTTGTATTTTATGTTAGAATCTATGTTAGCTACGATTTTCTAACATGAATATGGAATAAGATTGCATGTACGAACTATGTATCGACTTGTTTCTAATACTCGACTTATTAGAAACTCCAACATTTTCTATTTTAACGTTATATGTAAATGTTTTTAACTTTCCAAGATTGCCTGGACATGCTTGTGTAATTGAAATTCCGGCCCACAACAAATTTAAGAAATCTAACGAAATTTCCAGTGGCAGGATTAGAGGATGTGAAATGTTTTATTGGTTAAACTAGATTTACCTCCCTTCAGTTGTCTAGTTGTTCGTGGTTGAACTGGCTAATGT
The DNA here is from genome assembly GCA_025400035.1 of Tetradonia laticeps. Classification (NCBI taxonomy): domain Eukaryota; kingdom Metazoa; phylum Arthropoda; class Insecta; order Coleoptera; family Staphylinidae; genus Tetradonia; species Tetradonia laticeps. The sequence continues at coordinate 1,522 of JAODVP010089482.1, forward strand.
AAATAGGAAAATTTCCCCAACGTATTGAACGTTGTTCGGAATGATTTCTGTAAACTGTTCCACCGTCCAGAACTTACTTCAAAGGAAAACTCCGCACTACTTCGCATTGTCCCTGTCGAAGAGTGCAAACATGCCAACGCAATACATGCATAAGCGTTTTCCACCTCCGCACATTCACAATGCACAGCGCTATGAAAGGAAAAGCAATGCACCATGAAAGCAGGAAGTGGTCGATGGTAGACAATAAACATATCGATGAATCTCCTAAGTGCTACTGCCCTGATTGATCGGCATCGCGCACGCGACGCTGTGCAAATAAACGCGAAGCTTTTTCCCCGCGCGTCTGTATATTTTCCATTTAATTCGCAAGCGCAAACAGACACAAACAGCGTTGTAAGTTGTATCAGATATTTTTGCTAGCATTGCAATACCAGGAAGCACATGAAATTCGTTCGGTATTGATCAGAATATTGTGTAATTAGGCAAATTGCTGTGGGTTTGTAGGGGAACCCAGTGTATTATTATCGCGTTCGCAGCATTCCAACACAGACACGTGAGCAGTTTCCACTACGCGCATGCATGCATTCCACAACAGTTGGTTATGACGGACTAATATACCGCCAAGAATTCATTAACTTCCAAAATCTCGAGGTTAATTAAGTGCAGAAAGACCTTGTTATATGTATATTATTATAAAAGGATTTGTGTTTGTTATGTATTTGATAATAACATAGGTAAACATAATTCTTGTTTACTATCTGGAGATAATAGGATGGTATGTTACATTAGAAGATTAAATTTCTTTATGTGAGTCCTTCCCTGTCAATCTCCACGGAATTGAAACTGATTTGATATATCTCCGAATAGTATAGCTACTCTAATATTACTCTAAGTGATAGCAACTTTAGCTGCTTTGGGATCACACAGCTTTTCTAAAAGTACAAAAATATGGGAAAACGAATTTCTGCATTCTATTTAGCTGGATTTAGCTGGAAATACTATTAGTACAGTTCGCATTTTCAGATAATTTTTGGATTTCCTCCATATCTCAAAAAATATGCGTTTTTTGAAGAATCTAGCATACAGATTTTGAAATAGATTCAATTTTGTAAAATATGAGACTAACCACAACTCTCTATGTTACGTAAGAGAGATTAACTCTTCGAAAAACGGCATGGTTTGTCATAATCATGAAATTTTTAGATTTTCTCAATTTTACATTGACATTTCGTGGAAACCATTCATCCCACGAGGAAAGTGAAATATAATAACGTTTTAGCAAATCTAAGTAGCTTTAATTTTATTGCTAATCCGTACATTTCGACCGTTCTTCACCAAACCTTAAAAAACTGAGGTATGGAAGAATAAAAATTCCAGTAAGTGCATCTCACCAGATTAAAATCAGGTCTGAATTTTAAAAATGCTGTTAGGATCAGTATCTGTCGTCTAAATCCAGGTTTGCAACTTCGAAAAAACTGTAAAAATCTTTTGGTACTCGAAAAATCACAAATTACTGATAATTTGTTCGTTGCCACCTCGGTACCTACATTTATCGTTGGACGGGATGTCGCTACTATTACACCGACAGATGGCGGTATATTTGCCCCTCCACCATGCCACTATTAAAAAATTCTGAACCCAGTATATGCGTTTTTTCATTTTTTAATATTTCTTCTACATTCCCTTGCCCTTGCGGCGCAGTGACTCATTATTCGTTATAAATAATTACACACACATTTGCTTTATTAATCATATAACACGTGCGGCACACATGGCCATTTTCTCAGCCGCACAGTAATTCCAAAGGATGGTCTAATTTTCCCGGAAAATTACGGTCTAAATGCGGCGCGCATATCCGGTTATGGAAAATGGAAATAAGCGAAGTAATGTGTCGCCAGCGCACGATTGTCGATGTTGACGGCCGGACAGCTGATGTTTGCGCATTGAGCCCTGCTGGCAAATTACAGTTATCTCAGGCAATGAAGATAATTACTCTGGGACCGCTGTGTTACTTTCTACTACGGTCTACTTGAGAGTTTCCTCTGAGAGCCTTTCCATTGTGGATAGGTATTATTGGCGAGTGAGGCCAAGTTGCCACGAGTGTTTCTAATTAAAAAATTTAACATTGATTATACATTGTAAACATTAATTACAATGTGAATGTAAAATTGGAATTGGGATTGTAATTGAAATTGTAATTGTACGACGAAAAAATTTCGGCGTCCTGCGGGCATTGATTTGGCGTTGCTTCTCCCTTCACTCCAGCAGCATGTCAAAGGCTTGCCGACGCTCTAATTAATTTTTAATTAGTGCCGCCGGTTGAGGACTTGTGGAGCATTGTGTTTGCAAACGATGTGGCATGCGATTGAAATTTAATTTCGCATTACTTGAAACATGACGTTTTTTCCCCGCTGCTGATTTGATTGCAATTGAAATGTAAAACATTTAGACTTGATTGCAATTTTCATTCTTCGTGGTTGTGATTGTAATATCGGAATTCTTTGTTTGTGCTCATTGTTTGTGTATAATGTTAATTAAACTCGGAAAATTTTCGATAATCTGAGATGCTTCTGTAAGATGCTTGATGCGATTTTAATTTTACAGTCTAGTAGCCCTGTGAATTGCAGGTAATCGCCGGTACCAATCGCAGTCGCTAATGAAATTGGCAATTACGCGAGTGCTATGAAGGGATCATTTGTAATTTGTGTTGATTGGCGCCGTTCTATAATTGTTCGATTTAGACACTTGGACAATGGACGCAATCATGCGCGGCTCCGGCCACCGTCAACCCAGTCGAATCTGTTATAATATGGCGTCGATTGTGGCGTTAATTCACGCAAATACATCGCGCACATTTGGCGCGCCCGGGCGCCACTCTGCCCGTTAATAAACCGACAAATTGCCCGTGCTGTATCGATTATGATCGATTATCAAGTGTGTCGGCTATAATGAACATGGATGTGTAATTGAAGTTCCCAACATTTCATACATAGTAAAGTAGGTAAGCCAACCACATAAAGCCTATTAGATTATATAACGTCGTAGCCTGTATTACTCTTTTTCTGCTCCTTCGGGTGGTATTCTCATGAGATCTGTTATTGTGCGAACGTTTCATTGTTGGTGGCTTGGTGGCTTGATACAGCTGAACCGTGGTTCAGCTTCTTATGGACTGCTTAAGGTTGTTACAGTTAAGATTCTTTTCAGTCAGGAGGGTACGGTTTGTTGCTTAGGTTGCAGCTTACTACGGCAGCGTTTTCTCCTCAAATTCGCGCGCGTACCGCTCGAACGGCTCACATATCGTTAAAGGAGTAATGAATTGAAATGGTATACGTCTCTGGATCAGCGATTCGCAGCGATTTTCCTAAAGTTTTGTCAGCGACACGCAAGTGGTGGCTTTGGGCGGTGACAGAGAACGCGCAGTATATCAGATCGTATCTAGGCATTTCGATCTAGGCTGGAAATCACTTCTCTGTTGGAGTACTACGTAGTGCGCAACATACCTACAGACGCAGATGTTCTTTGTGCTTTCTTTTATATTTATTCTCCAGCATTCATGAAACATTTTCTCCACTTTTCTTCTTAGCAAAGGTTCCAACCCCGTTGGAAATCTAGCGTTGTCCTAACACGACTTTTCTTCGCTACAAATACGGTGAACGGTCTACGAGTAAGTAAACAAAGCAGAGGGAAAACCTACTGTTGCCAAGGAAACCTCACTACTACAAAAAATATATGACAGCAAAGGAAAACTCGCTTCCTATGGAACATTTTTTGCCCGCGCCCGCGCGCTGAAACCGTGCAAATGATTTTTAGTTTTACACAAGCTGGATATTTAATATCCTTTTTAGCGCTTGTAAAGCCAAGGCGCTTATTTTTCCTCGTACTTTTTGAAATTTAACATCGCGTACTTTTATTGCACTTGTAAAGCCAGGTAGTAAAACTAATAAAAATATGCAAACGATTCGTATTCACACTAGTGCGCAGTAGATTTGCACTCGTTTAAATATATTTTTCGCAAATTTTTATTAGAACGTCCACATTATGGAAATCATTTTCCATGAAATAGAATTAACAGTGTTGGCTCTGGAAATGTTCTGTGAGTCAGCCGGAGGCATAACGCTTAATTTACGAGCTGAAGCGTACGCAGTGCAGAAATAAAGCAGGAATTGTCTTTTTGTCGGGCGTGGGCTGTCATTTTTAAAAGAAATCTATTGCCACTAAAGCTGCGAATGCGCGTTTCGTTGCGGCAGCACAGAAATGCGGGCATCTTGGAGCGAAATTTATCGGCGAATTATTTCAAATATTCCCGCCTTTATTGCTGCCAAAGCATTGTCAGATACAATGTGATTTATCTACTCCATGTTATGCCAATCTTGTTCTGTTACACCCGGCGCCTCCACCATGTGATTTAATGTTGCTCTTGACTAGATCAATGTTGGGATTGAATATGTTGAATATTATTCCCGGTTATTTTTACGGGACGGCGAATCGCATATTTATCTAGAGATGTTTGCTTGACAGGATGACTATTGCATTATCAGCGAGATTCTCATGAATGGAATTTCCGACGCGAATTGGATTCTGTGGAAACACAAATGGGAATTGAAGTGAATGAAGTTTAATGATGCAAATATAGCAGCTAAGTGTGTGTCAACATTGTGTTGTCATTGTCAACGAGTATACACCGCGCCATACAACACAGTACAACAAAGTAGAACACAGTACAACAGGTAATAAGCAAAGTAAATTTTCGACTGAACTCGACTGAAACTGGTACAGTCTTTTACTTGTATAGAAAGAAAAGTTAATATTACGGTTACTTAACTCGCAGTCTTGCAGCTAGTAATCATGCGAGATAAACTGAAAGTCGAGAACGTGCACGAAAGTCACCCTCGCATGTTATTCGCTGAAAGGGCGAATCACGCAGGAAAAGCTTTGCCCGCCGCATGTTTGTTGGGAAACAATGTTTGGGCGCGGGTTTGCTCGCGCCTGTCCCTTGACGAAATGATAGGGTAGCGCTGGTCGGCTGCCCATTTCGCACACATTCACCAACCGCGTGATAAACGCGCAATTGCATGTGTATGCGCGCGCGTGTAAGTGAGTCTGGCAGAAATACTTGCGAGATAAGACTGACACCGGCTCTCTGGAGGAAACACATTTCCTCTGTGCTGCATGTACGGCGGTAGATCCGCGAGCCGAGGGTTTTACTAGTTCCGCTTCATTTGCATACAGACGTGCCTACTAATGATAAAATAACTTTATTTCTGACTATAGGCGGCTGCGCAGCGCTCCAATTAACATGCAGGATTTGCGAGGACGACGAACTTCTTACTCGTGATTTTATGTTTTTTTAGCCAGCAGTGTAGATTTTATCATTACATCAATTATATAGAATACATGCTATAGAAATATTTGATAAAGTTGATGAAGATGTATAAAACTGTTCGGTGTGACAGTAAAATATTCTAATTACGTTTTCATGAAAAATCCATCGTTTTTATTTATATATTTATATATACATATATATCGATGTAATCTCATGCATTATTCAAGCGACCTGCAAACACCGCCCACGTCCTGCTTTTGCTCCTGCAACAGCAGTGACGCCGCATAAATAGCAACGCCACATCTTTTAACTAGCGGAAATTGATTTCTAGTCCTTCCACTTTCCATTAGCATAGTATAATGTAAAATATTACAGTGGAACGAAAAGTGGAAAACAAGAATAAGGCAGGGAAAATACGTCCAAAATGACATATGAAACGAAGTGAGGGTAAAAATCAATTTTTTATGTTATGAATTATTTCGAGCTATTAAGGTTCGATTTAAAGATAACAAGACCTATAATAATAAGTAACTCGAAAACAAATATAGATTATGATCGACATTTAATACCTAAATAAATAAAATTTCGGGTCTAGCGTGAGAATAAAAATGCAACAACCGAAGTTTTTCGAAGCGCGGTACTTATAAACTACAACACGAGCATTTATTATAATAATTTCGCTTTCGTGACTTGTAATTTGGTCGCGTATAAAAGTTTCGTACTCCACGGTCGCATATTTAAGCGGTGGTGTAATTGGATATTTTTATAAGGAGCGCTGAAACATTTTTCATTTCTGCGCGAGGTACCTTTCAAGGTGCTCCACACTCGACATGTTCACAATATTTCCTCCTCTGGTGACGTCGCCTGAGTTTGCATGTCAGCGTAAAGACGGATTTTCATTTCCTCCGCACTAGATTGACGCTAGGCACCTGGCAAAGGCTTTGAGGTCTTCAACATCTTCATTTCGTCGAGCGCTATTTCCTAATAGTCCACAGTCTACAAAGACGTTTCGCTGCTACTATTATTACTTACCATCTCCACAGCTTCACATCTTCACATTTTCACTAACGTAGGTACTGAATAGATGTAGATATAGGTTGTTTCGTTTGCAAATGTCAAAAACGTTTTTTTTTTGGTCTTATTGTTTGCTTTCATTTGTCTTGTTTAGGATCTTTAAAGTTCCAGTATCGGAATTGCATATTTCTAGATCTTGCAACTCTTTTGTAATATCTCTTATACAGGCCTTGGTAATGGTACATAACAACATTTTTTTAGACTTAATAGAAAGTATTATGTAAATTTTATTGAACATAACGTTGTTGTAAGTTTTTTCTATATCGGCGCACAGCCGCGCGTCCGGATACTATTTCGTCCTGTTCACATGTTACACTCTCAGCTGCCCAACAGTACCATTCCGGCGCACGTCTTATGAAAAGCGAAAAAACAATTTAGTATAAAACTAAATGATCATACAATAATTCTACTTGTAGTGGTTGATTCATTGTTCTTTTAGTGACGGTCAAAGCCTTTGATTACGTGGCAAAAGGTAGATCAAGCTTGTGGGGGATGTTTAGGTTAGGGTAAGATTAGGGACAATCAATAAAATATACAATTCCATACAAGAAAAACATGCAAGCTTAATTATTGGGCTCATTGTACTAACTCCCTTGCAGGAGTAGTACTGTGACCACCCCGGCAAAGAATTTTTCAATTCAATGAGCGAGGACCCCCCTGGCAACCCCAGTAACGCATTGCCCATCACCAGCAAGGCAGCTACGGTTAGAACCAATAATGTCCATGCCGGCGTGCGCCAGTTGTACGGCGCTCCTAACCAATGCGCCACCGAGGCCAATTTTTCAATTTAAGTTCGGCTATAGTGGATTGATTCAAACCTACAATGCTAAACCCGAATCAGTTACCACTAGGTTTTAAAGTGGCAGAACACAGCATAATTGAAACAATTTTCTATAGTTTTAATCAAAACTTAAGTCTTCGCTTTGAAATCCTTAATCGCACAGAAGCACATGGGGAAATTTCAATAAGTTAATATTTACAGTTAATATGAATGAATTACTCTTTATTTTCCGACAACATGAATATTTTCCAAAACCGTTATGTACTTCTCTAAGTAATCTAATGTAGAATATGAAATTACTTCCCAAATTCGTTTCATATTGGGTAAATCTAGAATTATGCTGCATGTCGTAAAATGTTTGTTAATTTCTTTCATTCTAACATCTTATAAAAATCAGTGTCAATACTTTAAACTAATATTTTATAGGCAACAGATAGATTTTACGAGAGTCATCGTTTAAAACTTTCCCGGAAATCGTACCTTTGCTGAGTTCTAGCAAATATAAATATCAATATACCACAAAATATCATCAAAATGGCTTCCACTACGCGCATTCTAATTACGCGTAATGAATGCTTTGAATCTTCACTTATGTAATGGTATAATTTTTATCCGTATCCCCTGATCTTGGTACACTCGTTTTTTAGATTTACCCCCATGTAAACCAAAAACATTCACGTCAAAACTTGCTTGCTAAACCAATGATTATGACTTATTAAACTTGAAACCGCTCACGCTGGCCATTCATTGACTCACTATTGGAGTCCAACTTGCAAGTTTCTAGTCGCTTTTGATACAATTTCCGCATTAATTCTACAAATTTCTACAGAAGGAACCAGTCAAAATCATTAATTGTGTGGGGACTATTGACATAAACTGACAACTTCAAGTAATCGACTTCTTAAAAAAATGTGCCATAAAAATTGTTAAAGATTATTAATGCAACTTTTAAAATGCTATTGAAGTTATTCTATTTGAAAATGCCGGACCCTGTAGATATAGAAACAAAAATGCTGGTCGCAAAGTTATCACACAAAATACGACTTTATCGAAATTTTCGTAGAAAACCAATGAAAATGAAGACTAGATTAATTTCTCTTATCTTTCATGGAGGCCTTAGAGAAAATGTTAATGTTATCCTCCCTCTGGATAACAATTAATATTTGCTTCATGCCAATCCAGATTGTGGGTGTTCAAACGACCTAACAAGTTTTCACGGATCAAGATACTAACAATGCCGATAACGTGGTTTGACCCTCGAGTCGACCCTTGCACAAAAACCTCACGTAGATTTGATGTTTCTCTCCTGTTCGAAACAGAAATCGTGTTGTGGCTGTATAAGATAATTGTGGTGTTGGTCAGGTTACAATTGCAATCTATACAACGCGGGGTTGTATTAATTGTCCTCGTTAGTGACTCAAAGTGGTTTTATTAATACGAATATACCGCAAATGTTTGCTGCACTTATCACACTTCCTTGCTACTTCCTATTACCCGGCGTGTAATTGCACACTAGGTGTCGTATATAATTTTTATTGATTATGAAAGGACCAAGGACCTTTATCTCGCTAGGGTGCTAATCGACGTTCCCACAAACATAATTAACTTTAATTATGACTAATTAATAACTGTTTTTATTAGGTGTGGTCTTATTGGCAGATTATTAATTATTTAATTACAGTTATGTATGAATTATTTAACAACCACAAATTTTGCATGTTTAATTACAATGTTTATTATGATTGTTATTTGTATTGTTATTGTTATTTTTATTTAGTTATATTTATTATCTTCGTTTGCAATTTACGCTTTCCGTGCTTTAATTATTTTTTAATTTAAATGGTCCCAATTGTTTACAATCCGATGCAATCTGAATATTATCCATCGGCAAAACATCCGTAATTGCGAATCGTACATTGCGAATTGTGCAGTACATCGTGTACAGTGCCCAGCGCTGGCGCAAACAAGCGAAACGCATAAAAACCCGATATGGCTTCCGCCCTCGCTGCTAAATTCGATTTGGCGCCGCGATTCGATTCAGTTGTGCGCGCGCCATATTTGTTACTGAACATTGTTAATTAACAAACTATGGCATCTGCGCGCCCGTGTGTGTTTTTCGCATTCGCGCTCATTCACTCTATGCGCTGCTTGCGCTGCTCACATTTTTTTCGCCACGTGTGCAACGCTCGTTGTTCCACGCACAATTTTTAATGAAATTGTCAATAGCTGCGGCAGCCACAGTCTGTGAAATAGAATAATTTGGAGCTATTGAAAATTCCCACTCATTTATTCCCAGTTGCACAGTAGATGTCATGGAATGGGATATTCGTACCAACGGAAAACTTTACCATATTGATTACAACGTGCCAAAAACATTTTTCTTAGCGATATGTTATTTTTGTTTGTTTATGGTTTATTGTATTTCAGCTTATTTAGGTTTGGGTACAGAATGATAACTTGGCATATTTATCAAATAAACCATGGGCGCATGTCAAAGTTTTCCGTACTCGATAAATACACTTGTGTATTCAGTGTGATTATGCGCGCTGGGGTTGATAATGGCGTTGTCTGGCCGAAATGTTTGCATGACCGTTCGCATGGATTTGGAAACAATGCGCCAACAAACACTACTACCTCGCCGGCCAGCGAGGATTTGTTGTTGCTGCTGTCCATGGGGTTATTTATGCCTTTGCCCTTTTTCCGAATGTTTTACTACTTGTAGTCTGCATTGTAATGGGTTTACAGACGCCACTGCAACCTGCAACATTTGCATGAATTATGTCCTAAGATTTGTCATTAAGATTCAACAATGTATTAACCTCAATCATCTGCTTCTCTAATAATATGCGCATTATCCATATTTTCCTTCCAGATTTATTACAATGAATATTCCAAATAACTCCTGGGAATAAATCCTTTATATTACATCTTGGATTCTTAGGAATTTAATCAGAAGAATCAGAAATCAATTGTGAGGCATGTTTTTATCGATATACTTTATTCGGTATCTTTCAACTAATACCTATTAGATAGAACCAAACGAAAACATAATTTCCTCAGAGTACAGCAATTTGATACAGATATCTCTTATGGCTAGTTTTAGATTCCTTGCTTCACTGGAAGCAAAGATAATCATGATCGAAATATTTTCTGCTAAAGGCATCCTGTTTCGCACGAACTTGCTTGTGCATTGCCGCGCCCCTAGACAATAGCTAGTAGGACAAGTTACTTATGCGCGTAAATTAGATATTCATCGTCGTAAATGAATAAAGTTCCATGCGGCAAATTATAATTAAACATAAACGAGTGTCTTGATTTAATAAACAAGCAGATAGCGGAATTTACGAGCGTCGCCGCAGCATTCGAGGGCATTCAACATAATGTAAAATATTTAAAAGTCTGGCGAGGCCGGCACGCTACAGGCCGGCGGCCATAAAAATTCCGACGAAGCGTAAAAAGTGTGCGGTGCGCGCCCGCCGCCGCCAATAATGCGCCGCTGCCGGTGTTGGCTCGTCATTGTTAAGAGGCGGGAGGTGTGCGCATTGCACCTTCTTGCCGGCGAAGTAAAACAGAAGCGTTTTGCAGCGGCAGCAAATTGTATTATAAAGTTTTGCTCGCTTATAAAAATCCTGAAATATCATCTTGTCGTACATTAAATCTCGACAAGCGGCGCGTTCTTAGGCGGGCTGCGTGAAATTTAGGATTTAATAGCGTAAATAACATTGTGATGTTATACAATGTTTAAATTAAAAATTTAGAAAGGGTATTTTTTTATTTTTAAGGAGGGATTTTCACTTAAAGCGAATATGTTTACTCAACCTCTAATATAAAATTACTCAATACTGGTAGAGTTTCGTAATAGATAAAAAAAAGACTTGAACGATTCTTGGCTCATCAAGGAACACAAAGATTCACTGACACATCCCGGTACCTGCTTGCGCATCCCAATGAGGCGGTGATGGCGGCAGCCCGGCACTATTTACCTTCCGCTTTAATTAACATTCAACGGACGCAGGCGCGCGCCCACGAAGAATCGACAACATTATATGATATAACTTTTGAAGCGCTTAACGAGGCACATCCATGCCGCGACCGGAGAAAGAATTTTTTGTCTTATTTACCCGACGTTAGTACATAATTATTTCCTTGGTCCATTGTTTATTGAATGCGGGTTTATTGAATGTGATAATCAAATTGCCGATTAAAAGTAATGGAATTATATTATGAATTTTAAAAGTTTTCTTCACAATTGTTTTTTTTTTCCAATTTGCAAATATTATGTTAAAAATTAACATAAATCAATAATAACCTTTTGTCCTGAAGAAGCTGGGAA
>JAODVP010089515.1:0-13017 GCA_025400035.1 Tetradonia laticeps
TGGATCTTGGTTCTTTGCAATTTCACTTTACATCTTTGAGTGGCCATCTCATATTTTCTATCTTTTTGCACACCAAGCTTTTATGACCAGTTTGTACATCTTAATTTACGTGGTGCGAGTGGATAGGAACTTTAATAAGAGCTTTTGGAACTTAGTGCAATGTATTCGCATTGGTGCATATGATGAAGACAATACTTTCGTGGAGGATTTAAGTGAAGATGAGGATAATAATCGAGGAAATGGAAATTTTAATGCTAGTGAACATTATATGCCAGCACAAGTCACACATGATAGTTCTACAATAAGAGTAGTGTAATTACAAATTTACAATTGCAAAACTATCTATCATATTGATACAACAATACGATAGTACAATTTATGCTAATGTGTTAACTTACAACACCTAATAAATGTTATATTGGAATTCTTTTGGGACCAGAATAATACAAAGAAATTGGATGATTTTCACTATACATTAACTGAATGGAATGTTGCCACTGATATATTGGATTGTGTCTTCACCTTGGTGGGTTTGGCCGCGAACGCCATGCTAATTATCATGATCGCTAGCAATGCGTGCATGCTACTAAAATAAACTTATTGTTAGTCTTGATGAACCTAGCTGTTAACAATATGGACTTCCTCTGGATAAACTTGCACTTCTCGACATTTTTGCTTGATTGAATTACTACACGGAAGTCATCTCTTGTCAATTTTCTCCCGTTGCGAGTTCCACTTTTTAGAAATTGGGTTCCAAATCGATGAATAGCGTCTCTATTATGAGTGGCAATTCTTATATCAAATACGCACATGAAGAGTAACAGAATTAAAATGGAATTGCTTCTAGTTCCTACTTATAGTTTCATTCTGTTAGATTGTTTATTACATCTGATCTTGGGCTGGTATAACGATTGGCCAATAGTTGTTATTTTATGTTACTTACTATTTTTAACTCTTTAAGTTCTTTCAAGAAATGGTAAAGGACAGATCCTTTAAGCGAGCGTACATGCGTCCGATTTAATATCGGAAAGATTTACATTGGATCATGTGCGATAGCAAATTTTTGTTACCTTTTTGGATCGATAAGAGACGCTAAGTATATTTTCTGCTTATCGTACAACATAGCTTTATGTCGAATTAGTACATCTTAATTTAGGCGGTGCGCGCGGATAGAACCTTTAATATGAGCTTTTGGAGCTTGATACAATTTATTCCTGTTGATGCGTATGATGAAGACGCTACTTTTGGGAAGGATTCAAGTGAAGACGAAGATAACAATGGAAGGAATACACATTTTAAGGCTCGATAATATTATATGCCAATTCATGTTACTCATGGTAGTACTATAATTATAGTATCATAATTACATAATTATTTGTTTATAATTGCAAATGTCCTGTTAAAATAATTGCCATAATATAGCATTGTGGTACATCTTGAACTATTATCATTACCAATTAACCTGGGGGAATCAAAATATCAAAGTATGATTTTTATTAATGTGTTCATTTTCAACACATTATAGATGTTGTATTGGAAGACGTTATCGACAAGAATAATACGGACGATTTGGATAATTATCTCTACATATTAACTACGTGGGATATCATCATGGATTTATGGATTATTGTCTTCACGTTGGTGGGACTCGTTGCAAACGCTATCCTAATCTACATCATCGCGAGCAAAGCCCACATGCGTACTAGAACGAATTTAGTCTTGATGAACTTGGCTATCAACGATCTGTTTTTCCTTTTGACCAACATGCACTTTTTGTCAGCTTTGTTTGAATTACTACACATTGACCATCACATCTCAATTTTCTACAATTGCATGCTGGGCTCCTTGGATATGACGTTCCAGTTCGTTGTATTGATATTTGTGGCACTTCTAATATCAAACACACTCATGAAGAGTAAAACGATTAAAACAGAATTTCTTCTATTTGCCACGTACAGTTTCATTCTTTCAAATTTTTTGATACATGCGATAACGTGTCATTTTGATGGGTGGCCATTATTTTATATTGTTTGTTTCTTCTTTTTTTTAATTCTTGCGGCTGTGATACTTATCAAGGAATGTAATAGTTGTTTCAAGAAATGGTACAAGAAAGATCCTTTAAGTGAGCGTACAAGTTTCCGCTTTAATATTGGAAAGATTTATGTTGGATCTTGGTTCTTTGCAATTTCACTTTACATCTTTGAGTGGCCATCTCATATTATCTATCTTTTTGCACACCAAGCATTTATGACCAGTTTGTACATCTTAATTTACGTGGTGCGAATGGATAGGAAGTTTAATAAGAGCTTTTGGAACTTAGTGCAATGTATTCGCATAGGTGCATATGACGAAGACTCCACTTTAGTGGAAGATTTATCTGAAGATGAGGATAATAATCGAGGAAATGGAAATTTTAATGCTATGGAACATTATATGCCAAAACTAGTCACACATGAGTGGTGGGTTTGGCCGCGAAGTCTTGCTAATCTACATGATCGCTAGCAATGCGCCCATGCGACTGAAATGAATTTTTAGTCTTGATGAACCTAGCTGCTAACGATATGGACTTGTTCTGGACAAACTTGCACTTCTCGACGTTTCACGGGAGTGACCTCATGTCAATTTTCTCCCACTACGTGTTCAACTTCTTTGAAATTGGGTTCCAAATCTATGAATTGCTATTAGTGGCATTTCTTATATTAAATACGTCCATGAAGAGTAACAGAATTAAAATAGAATTGCTTCTAGTTACTACTTATAGTTTCATTCTGTTATATTGTTTATAATATCTCATGTTGTGTTGGTATAACGATTGGCCAATAGTGGTTATTTTATTTTACTTACTATTTTTAACACTTTCCGTTGTTATACTAGTCAAGAAATTTAGCAATTCTTTCCTTAACAATTTATTCCTGTTGGTGCGTATGATGAAGACGCTACATTCGGGAAGGATTCAAGTGAAGACGAAGATAACAATGGAAGGAATAGACATTTTAAGGCCTGACTACATTATATGCCAAGTCAAGTTACTCATGATAGTAGTACAATTATAGTTTCATAAGTACATTAGCTGGTTTATAATTACATATATCCTTTTGAAATAAGTGCCATAATATAGCATTGTAGTACATATTGAACTATTGTAATTAACAATTAAACTGATGGAATCAAAATATCAAAGTATGATTTTTATTAATGTGTTGATTTTCAACACATTACAGATGTTGTATTGGAAGACGTTATGGACAAGAACAATACGGACGATTTGGATAATTATCTCTACTCATTAACTACTTGGGATATCATCATGGATTTATGGGTTGTTGTCTTCACGTTGGTGGGACTCGCCGCAAACGCTATCCTTATCTACATCATCGCGAGTAAAACGCGCATGCGCACTAAAACGAATTTAGTCTTGATGAACTTGGCTATAAACGACGTGTGCTTCCTCTTGACCAACATGCACTTTTTGTCAGCTTTGTTAGAATTACTACACGCTGGCCATCACATCTCAATTTTCTACAATTGCGTGTTGGGTTCTTTGGATATGACGTTCCAGTTCGTTGAATTGATATTTGTGGCAATTCTAATATCAAACACGCTCATGAAGAGTAAAACCATTAGAACAGAATTGCTTCTAATTGCCATGTACACTTTCATTCTTACAAATTTTTTAATACATGGAATCACGTGTCATTTTTCTGGGTGGCCATTATTTTATATTGTTTCTTTCTTCTTTTTTTTAATTCTTGCCGCTGTGATACTTATCAAGGAATGTAATAGTAGTTTCAAGAATTGGTACAAGAAAGATCCTTTAAGTGAGCGTACACGTTTCCGTTTTAATATTGGAAAAATTTATGTTGGATCTTGGTTCTTTACAAATTTTATTTATGCCTTTCATTGGCCATCCCATATTTTGTACCTTTTTGCACATCACGCCTTTATGACAAGTTTGTACTTCTTAATTTACGTGGTACGTGCAGACAGAAACTTTAATAAGAGCTTTTGGAACTTGGTGCAATGTATTCGTGTAGGTCCATATGACGAAGACGATACATTCGTGGAAGATTTAAGTGAAGATGAGGATAATAGTCGGGGAAATGGAAATTTTCATGCTAGTCAACACTATATGCCAGCTCAAGTCACACATGATAGTACTACAATTATAATATCATAATTACATTAGCTTGTTTATATTTGCAAATATCCTTATAAAATAAGTGCTATAATATAGCATTGTAGTACATCTTGAACTATTATCATTAACAATTAAACTGATGGAATCAAAATATCAAAGTATAATTTTTATTAATGTGTTGATTTTCAACACATTACAGATGTTGTATTGGAAGACGTTATGGACAAGAACAATACGGACGATTTGGATAATTATCTCTACTCATTAACTACTTGGGATATCATCATGGATTTATGGGTTGTTGTCTTAACGTTGGTGGGACTCGCCGCAAACGCTATGTTAATCTACATGATCGCAAGCAATGCGCGCATGCGCACTAGAACGAATTTAGTCATGATGAACTTGGCTATCTACGACCTGTGCTTCCTCTTGACCAATCTGCACTTTTTGTCAGCTTTGTTAGAATTACTACACGCTGGCCATCACATCTCAATTTTCTACAATTGCGTGTTGGGGTCTTTGGATTTGACGTTCCAGTTCATTGCAATGATATTTGTGGCAATGCTAATATCAAACACGCTCATGAAGAGTAAAAAAATTAAGACAAAATTGCTTCTAATTACTACGTACAGTTTTATTCTTACAAATTTTTTGATACATGCAATCACGTGTCATTTTGATTGGTGGCCATTATTTGATATTGTTTGTTTATTGTTTTTTATAATTCTTCCCGTTGTGATACTGATCAAAGAATTCAATTGTTGCTTCAAGAAATGGTACAGGAAAGATCCTTTAAGTGAGCGTACACGTTTCCGTTTTAATATTGGAAAGATTTATGTTGGATCCTGGTTCGTTACAAATTTTATTTATGCTATTCATTGGCCATCCCACATTTTCTACCTTTTTGCACAACAAGCTTTTATGACAAGTTTGTACATCTTAATTTACGTGGTACGTGTGGACAGAAACTTTAATAAGAGCTTTTGGAACTTGCTGCAATGTATTCGTGTAGGTGCATATGACGAAGACGCTACATTCGTGGAGGATTTAAGTGAAGATGAGGATAATAATCAAAGAGATGGAAATTTTAAGGCTAGTGAACATTATATGCCGGCACAAGTGACACATGATAGCTCTACAATAATTGTAGCTTAATTATAAATTTACAATTGCAAATATCCTTTCGAAATAAGTGCCAACATTTAGTTCTGTATTCTTGAATTATTGACTATCGCACTGATACAACAATACGATAGTCCAATTATAGTTAATGTGTTGACTTTCAAGTTTGTACATCTTAATTTACGTGGTGCCCGCTGATAGAACCTTTAATAGGAGCCTTTAGAGCTTGGTATAATTTATACCTGTTGGTGCGTATGATGAAGACGCTACATTCGTGGAGGATTTAAGTGAAGACGATGATAACAATGGAAGGAATAGACATTTTAAGGCCCCTCAACAAAATATATGCCAACTCAAGTCGCGCATGATAGTACTACAATTATAGTATCATCATTATATTAGTTTGTATATGATTGCAAATATCCTTTTCAAATAAGTGCCATAATATAGTATTATTGTACATCTTGAATTGTTATCGTTGACAATAAACTGATGGAATCAAAATATCAATGTTGATTCTTATTAATGTGTTGCCTTTCAACACATTACAGATGTTCCAATGGACGGCGTTTTGGACAAGAACAATGCGAACGATTTGTATAATTATCTGAACACATTAACTACGTGGGATATCATCATGGATTTATGGGTTGTTGTCATCTCGTTGGTGGGACTCGTCGCAGACGCTATCCTAATTTGCATCATCGCTAGCAATGGGCGTATGCGCTCTAGAACGAATTTAATCTTGTTGAACTTGGCCATCAGCGACATGTGCTTCCTCTTGACCAACATGGACTTTTTGTCAGCTTTGTTAGAATTACTACAGGGTCGTCATCACATCTCAATTTTCTACAATTGCATGTTGTCCTCTTTGGATTTGACGTTCCACTTCGTTGTAATGATATTTGTGGCACTGCTAATATCAAACACGCTCATAAAGAGTAAAATAATTAAGACAAAATTGCTTCTAATTCTAACGTACAGTTTCATTCTTACAAATTTTTTGATACATGGACTCACGTGTCATTTTGATATTGGGTGGCCATTATTTGATATTGTTTGTTTCTTATTTTTTATATTTCTTGCGGCTGTGGTATTTATCAAGGAATGTAATAGTTGTTTTAAGAAATGGTACAAGAAAGCTCCTTTAAGCGGGCGTACACGTTTCCGTTTTAATATCGGAAAGATTTATGTTGGATCCTGGTTCATTACAAATTTTATTTATGAATTTGAGTGGCCTTCCCATATTTTATACCTTTTTGCAAAACAAGCTTTTATGACAAGTTTGTACATCTTAATTTATGTGGTACGTGTGGACAGGAACTTCAATAAGAGCTTTTGGAAGTTGGCGCAATTTACTCGGCTAGGTGCGCACAATGAAGATGCTACGTTCGTACAAGATTCAAGCACAGATGAAGATAACAATCAAGAAAATCGAAATTGTAATGCTAGTCAACATTACATGCCAGCACAAGTCACACATGATAGTTCCGCAATAATAATTACAAATAATTAATTACAATTTACAATTGCAATGATCTTTTCAAAATAGGTGCCAAAATATAGTCTTGTATTCTTAAATTTTATTAACTATGACACTGATGCAACGATAAGAAAGTATAATTTTTATTAATGTGTTGACTTTCAACACATTACAGATATTGTATTGGATAACTTTTTGGACCAGAATGATACAGAAGAATTGGATGATTTTCACTACACAATTGCATGGGATGTCGTCGTGGATATATTGGGTTTTGTCTTCACGTTAGTGGGCTTGGCCGCGAACGCTATCCTAATCTACATGATCGCTAGCAATGCGCCCATGCGCACTAAAATGAACTTGGTGTTGATGAACTTAGCTGTTAACGATGTCGGCTTCCTTTGGGCAAACTTGCACTTCTGGACATCTTTACTTGAATTACTACACGCGAGTCATCCCATGTCAATTTTCTCCCACTGCGTGTTCAACTCTTTAGATATGGCGTTCCAGTTTGTTGAATTGATATTAGTGGCATTTCTTATATCAAATACGATCATGAAGAGTAAAAGATTTAAAATAGAATTACTTTTAATTCCTCTATATAGTTTCATAATATTGAATTGTCTAATACATCTTATCAAGTGTTACTTTAATGCGTGGAGAATATTCGATATTTCTTGTTTGATACTATTTTTGACTCTTTCCGCTGTGGTACTGATCCAGGAGTTCAATACTTGTTTGAAAAAATGGCACAAGAAAGATCCTGTAAGCCAGCGAACACGCTTCCGATTTAATATTGGAAAGATTTATATTATACCTCGCTTTATTGCATTTCTTGCTTTTATGCTTGTATCCATAGCGGGTACTAGGTATATTTTCTCTTTGTTAGCACAACATTGTTTCATGACAAGTTTATATATTTTAATTTACGTGGTGCGAACGGACAAGAACTTTAATAAGACTTTTTGGAACTTAGCGCTATTTAATCGTTTTGGTACATATGATGAAGATGCTATGTTTGTGGAGGATTCAAATGAAGATAATAATGATAATCGAGGAAATAGGAATTTTAATGTTACTGAACATTATATGCCAGCACAAGTCACACATGATAGTGTTATAATAACGGCACCTTAGTTACATTTGGCACATTGTAATATTGAATTTTAACCTATATTAACAATTAAATTGATACAACCAGTATCAAATTATGATTTTAATTAATGTGTTGGCTTTCAACACATTACAGATCTTGTATTGGAAGATTTATTGGACAAGAATAATACCGAGGAATTAAACGATTCGCTCGTCATACTAACACCATGGGATGTGCTTCAAGATTCATTGCAGATTGCATTCACCTTGATTGGCCTTACTGCAGATCTTCTCCTCATCTACACAATATGGAGCAATGCGCAAAGGCGCAACAAAACCAATTTGCTCTTGATGAATTTAGCAGTTAACGATATCGTATTTCTTCTTGCTAACAGTCATTTTCTAGAGTGCTTTTTCAGAATATTGGGAGATCTCCATCACATATCTATTCTCTTCACTTGCACAATACGCTATTTAGACGTTGGATTTCAGTATAACGAGACAATTCTTGTAATGAGTCTATTATCAAATAAGCTCATGAAGAATGAGACTACCAAGATAAAGACAATACTTGTTTGTATCTATGGATTTGTATTGATAGATTACTTGATACATTTGCTGCTTTGTAATTCGGGTTATTGGTCATTGTATTATGGCGAGTGGTTTATGTTCTATTTGGCACTTCTTGCTATGATTTCAATTAAAGAAATTACCAATTGCTATAGGAGGTGGAACAAAGACGATGCTTTAAGTGAGCACACACGTTTTAGGTTTAATATTGCAAGGATTTATGTCTGGTCATGGATGATAACTTTTATTGTTTACATCATCGTTGAATATACGGATTTAGGATTTTATGTTATTTTTGCTGATCCCAGTTGCATGACCAGTTTGTACGTTTTAATTTATGTCGTCTATGCTGATAAGAACTTTAGAGGTTGCTTGTTGAACTTGAAGAGGACTAGAATGATTGACGTAGAAACCACAACCAATTCTGGTTTTGCATCACAATTATCGATATGAATGTTAGGGAATACCAGCATCTTTAATTATTCAGGATTATCATGTATGTAATATGTAATTCTGGTTGTTAACATTTTTAGGTACCGAGCATACCATGTATTAAGCAAAACATATTATTATTATAAATTTTATGAATATTAAAATATTGAGCATGTAATACAATGATGTATTATATTAATGTTTCTAAAGTAGTCTCCCCATCAATATAATCTGCAATATTACTATGCTGTATTTCAATAAATCAATAAGCTATAGAATTCAATATGTTTATTGCACAATATATTGATGTTCAATAAGTTCATCATTTACATTTGTATCGATTCTTTTAATGCACTACTTTTAACACACTGGCCCCTCTTCAACAATTTCCAGATGTTGAACTCGAAGATTTATTGGATCAGAATAATACTGACGAATTGGATGATTTTGTCTTCGAATTAACGCCATGGATGATCATCCAGAATTCAATGACGGTTTCCTTCACGATGGTGGGGCTCACTGCAGATGCGATCTTGATCTTCTTAATATGGAGCAATGTGCGAATGCACACGAAAACAAATTTGCTCCTGATGAATTTAGCCATTAACAATGCGTTTTTCCTACTATCCAACATACACTTCCTGACGGCTACAATGGAATTGTTAGGAGCTACACATCATATGTCTCTTATTTTCAACTGCGTGATGGTTTATGTGGATATAGCCTTTCACACAAACGAGATAATATTTGTTTTAATTTTAGTATCAAATACACTCGTAAAGAGCAAAAAAATCAAACTTAAGATATTACTAATCTGTATGTACAGTGTTGTTTTTATACATTACCTTATGCACTACTTCTTTTGCTCTTATGATATATTTGATTCAGTCTTCTATATGGTTAGTTTTGCTGTGTTTGGATTTCTAATGCTTGTGATTATATTTAAGGAGTTTAACAGTTGTTATAAGAACTTGCATAAGAAAGATCCCTTAAGCGATCGTACACAATTTCGCTTAAATATTGGGAGAATTTATATTGTATCATGGATCCTCACTATCCTGATTTTAATATTATCGGATATTACTCGTATACGTCATATTTTTTACTCGATCGCTCAACAGAGCTATTTAACTTGCTTGTATATTCTAATATACGTTGTGTATGCTGACAAGAACTTTAAGATTTGCTTCTTGAGCTTGATGCGATTTAAGACGGGTGGAACATATGATGTGGATGCTACTATTACATTTGCTGATGACTCAAATGATGATGGCAGGGATGAGAATAATGTCAATATCAATTTTAATCCTGTTGAACAACATATTTAATCTTACTTACGGGCATATAAATGACTTTAAATGGGTATAATTTGTTAATGTAGTATAATTATAAAAGAAATATTTATCATTGTTATATTACGGGATCAATGCCCATATATTAGATCATCGTTTATAGCGTTGATCTATTTCACTTTCGATGTTCAGAGTAGCTTGATGAGCTTGTATGTTTTCATTTGTACCATCTATGCTGATAAGAACTTTAAGAGTTGCTTATTGAACTTGTTTAGAACTTTAGAGATAATAAGGAGTATACGTATATTTGCGATGTAAATTATGAAAGTGTAATTACAAATTATTATATTTTTAAAAGTATACTACTGTCATGGTATTTATTTAAAGTAACCTCTGAGTGAATGTTTGTTTTAATGTTCCTAAACATGATTTTAAAAAGTCAATATATTGATGTAAATATTGGCACAAGTAAGTGCATGGCAAAGTTGTGTACAGTCATTTAGTCAATTGCATGCCATAATTCATTATTTTTAACATACTGGTTCATCTTCAACAATTTCCAGATGTTGAACTCGAAGATTTACTGGACAAGAACAATACAGACGAATTGGATGATTTTGCCTTCGAATTAACACCATTGGGTATCTTCCAGAATTCAGTGACAATTTGTTTGACATTGGTGGGGCTCACTGCAGATGCGACCTTGATCTTCATGATATGGAACAATGTGCAAATGCGCTCGAAAACAAATTTGATCCTGCTGAATTTAGCCATTAATGATGTGTTTTTCCTGCTATCCAACTTACACTTTCTCTCGGCTGTAATGGAATTGTTGGGCGCTACTGATCACATGTCCCATCTTTCCAACTGCGTGTTAATTTATATGGATGTAGGGTTTCAAACGAACGAGCTCATATTTGTTTTAATTTTAGTTTCAAATACGCTCATGAAGAGTAAAAGAATCAAACTTAAGACACTGCTATTCTGCTTATACAGTCTAATTTTCGTACATTACATAATGCAGTACTTCTTTTGCTATTTTAATGTACTTGATGCACTTTTCTATTTCCTTACTTTTGGAATGTTTCTGCTTCTGTTACTTGTTATAATCTTTAAGGAGATTAACAGTTGTTATAAGAAATTCCACAAGAAAGATCCTTTAACTGATCGCACACGATTTCGCTTGAATATTGGCAGAATTTATAGTGGTTCATGGATCCTCACTTTCTTTATTTTCTTTTTATCGGAAGTAAGTAGAATGCGTCATATTTTTTACTCGTTTGCTGAACAAAGCTGTTTAACTTGCTTATATATTTTAATATATGTTGTGTATGCTGACAAGAACTTTAAGATTTGCTTCTTGAACTTAATAAGATTTAAGAAAGGAGAAGCATATGATGTAGATGCTACTATCACATTTGCTGATGAATCAAGTGGTGATGGTAGGGATAAGAATAATGTCAATATTAATTTTAATCCTATTGACCAACAACAAATTTAATCTTAGAATTATTGGGTTGTAAATCATTACAAATGGCTATAATTTAATCATGTAGTATAGTATTTTAAACAGAACACTTATCAATGTTATATCACGCGATTAATCTATATAATATACACTTGTTCAATTTGCTTGGGAATGACATATGATGAATAATAAATCCTTTTATTTTATTAAAGTGGTTCACTATTATCTACTTTTGTCCATATCGGTTCAATATTATTGCACAGTATTTTCATTTAACGATGTAATATTTATATTCTATAAATACTGAGAATAAATATTGAGGATATTTATAATGTACTAGTTCATTTTCAACAATTTCCAGATGTTGAACTTGAAGATTTACTGGACAAGAACAACACCCACAAACTAGATAATTTTCTCTTCGCACTAAGACCGTGGGATGTGTTTCAAGATTCATTATCGATTGCATTCACCTTGACTGGCCTCACTGCTGATCTACTCCTCATCTATATAATAAACAGCAATGTGCAAATGCACAACAAACCCAATTTCATCCTAATGAATATGGCCATAAACGACATGGGATACCTACTAGCCAATAATCATTTTCTCTCGTGTTTATTCGAAATATTGGGAATTCCCCAGCACTTATCAGCCCTCAACGCTTGCATAATACGCTATTTAGACGTTGCCTTTCAATTTAACGAGACAATTTTTGTCCTGATTCTAATATCAAACACGCTCATAAAGAGTACAAGAATGAAACTTAAGACACTATTAGTCTGCACATACAGTTTCATTTTTGTTAATTATATTGTGCATTACTTTTTATGCAAATACGAGTATAAAATTTTGGATGAGTTATTTTATATTCTTAGTGCTGGTTTGTTTGTGTTGTTATTTGTTATAATTATCGTTAAAGAAATTAACAGTTGTTATAAGAAACTGTTCAAAAAAGATCCTTTAAATGATCGTACACGATTGCGCTTGAATATTGGAAGAATTTATATTACATCATGGTTCGTCACTTTCATTGTTTTTGTTGTGGCGAGAATGGCCAGAATACCTTCTATATTTTACACTCTTGGAGAGCAGGGTTGTTTAACGAGCTTATATATTTTCATATTTCTTGTGTGCACAGACACGGACTTTAAGATTTGCTTTTTGAATTTGATGCGTTGCAAGAATTCTGGGGCATATTCCATGGATGCTACAATCTCATACGCTTATGATTCAAGTGATAGTGGTAGAGATAATAGAGATATTGGTCAACAGCACATTTAATTTGCTATAATTTTTTATGCTGAGTAGTTTAGATCAGTTACAGACGTCTAAAATTTTGTTTTTATTCTTTAATATTACGATTGAAAGTAGTTTTGGAACTGATTTTAACATTATAATTATGAAATTTCATATT